>QRFJ01007496.1:0-70022 GCA_006176705.1 Cocos nucifera
CCATTCGAGCTACATCAGCTACTTAAATGCTGCTGCACTAGTGGTCCAAAACTTGGACCAATCCATAGCCAAGGCCATGTTGAAGGACGGTCTTTAGAAGAATGATCTTCTATCATCCCTGAAGCAGAAGTCTCCTAGAGATTTTGCTGATATGCTGGCCTAAGCTGATGGTTATGCTTGGGCAGAAGAGGCTTTTCAGATAAAAGATGATGAGGCCATAAAAGAGCAGCAGGTAGGTGAATTTGGCAAGCCCACAGTTGCTGAGAAGCTGAGTGAAGTTTGGCTAGGCTATATATGGGACCCTCCAGATACGAGCTTCACCTATATAAGAGACCATTTAGATATGTTTTCTCTCTAGGCTCTCATTCTTTGCTTGATACTCTGTTCATTTTCTCTTGAGCACTCTATTTTTATTGGCCGAAGGACTAACTTGAGCATTGGAGGATCCTGCTGGAGTCACCTACCTCCGATCTGGATTTTTTCTTATAGGTTCCGTCGGTGGTCTCATCTCTTCCCACTTCAGCGACTCTAACATCGACACAATTTTCTACACCAACAGTAGGCATCAGTTTAAAATTCAACCTTTTTATTTTTGTACTCCTTCGATGCCCAAAAACTCTCGACAACCTTTGAAGAAGTAGCTTAACTCGTGCTTTCATTTCATTCTGGAGTTTGGCTATTTTCTCCTCTATCGTCATCAATGCAATTTTAGCCTTTGCTTCAAGCACCTCCACCTTAGCAGATCGAGCCTTAAGCTCCTCCACTTCTACTGCTAGAGCCTCTTTGATGCCTAATAGTCAGGAGTTCTCTTCAGTAGACTTATTCAATATTTTTTCGATATTCTTGACTCTTCTCTTAGCAACATCGGCACTTATGGAGGCCTCTCCGACCGCCCTCAATGCCTTATCTATTGGGGATATCAGCTACTCTAATACCATTTTTAAGGATCTAGTACTGGGATAGTACAGCAAGAAAAAAGAAGAAAATAAAATAAGAACACAATCAAGTATGAGGATCAATCCAAAGGCTCATCTTCATGGGGCATGCAAAAGCTTCATTATGAGAGAGAAAACCAAACAATACAAGAAGAACTTACCACTCAATTCTTGTACAAGAGTTTCTCAATAAGAAGCCTTAAATCCTTATAAAAGCTTTCTAAAATCTTGTAAGAAGCCTCTTAGCACCTCTGGAACATCATTATCTTTCTAACACAACAATGGATTCGTCAAATGGAGTTATATAGACTCTGAAAACTCTAAAACAGCGTTCCAGTAAGAAATTAGTCCTAAACACACTCGAGATCGATCCTGAATCATTTGATCATGATCAGCTCCATTCTTGATTGTTGGATTGTGCACCAGCAATCCTGGATCAGCTCGGATTGATCTTTGACCATCAGATCATGATCAAAAGCTCTTCCAGCCATCAAATCATGCAAAATAGTGCTCCATCATGCTAGATCAAAACCCAATCAAATCTCAGCCTTTCGATCATGATCACCTACTCTTTGAGCCATTGGATCATGATCAGTCCATGGAAAAGTATTGTAGACCATGAGAAATGGCTGAAAAATGGGCTGAGAGGTCCACCTGGGTGCCCATGAGTCGGCGGTCCACTATGGACCATGCTCCACCATGTTGGCTGGGTGCCCGTGCAGCCCGCTTACACCGCCCATGCATGCTCATGCACCTAATTGGACCAACATGCGGCTAGCCCAACACCGCCATGTGCTACCGATTTGGGCCGTGCTGCCATCGTCCAGCACCACCTATAGGCCCCTCTGGTGGGCCCAAGGTCTGCTACCCCACTCCAAACTTCTTTCGTGCATATCTTCTCCATCTGAACTTTGTTTGGTCTATTTTTGGGCTCGTTAGACTCCATTCATTATCCTAGACCTTGTTGTGGGCTTATTATAGGAGAATTTGAGATACTTTTCTGAACAATCTTTACCTCAACTCGATATTTGGCCTCCACCTATCTTTGAGAGCCTATGATCCATCTTACCCCCATGCCATGAGGCAATCACCTAATGATCATGGATGGACAAACATGAGAGTCGAGCCATGCTGCTCGATCCCATCTTCATCGACTGTTGTGATCCTCCTGATCTGAGACCTACTCGGAGTAGCCTTCTATGGTAATAGAAACTTCACTCTACGATGTCGCATGTCATCCTCTCAAGTCTCTCATCTTATGCCCGATCCATCTCCATCTAGAGCTCCATCTCGCACTGGGCTTCCTGACATGAGATAATATCCTCCGTACTTTCTTCCTCTTAGCACCACCCTATTGTCGTGTATGATCTTTAGGATTCCTCCATCAGCTTTTTATCTGAAGTTGGTTGAATTCAGTCTGCTCGGTGAGATTAAATTCTTCTTAAAGTCGGATATATATCAGACCTCATCCAACCTTTTTACTATTTCTGCATGGAGCTTCATGCTGACCATCCTTCTGCTCTTGATCTCATAGCTTGATCCATCTAGCAGGAACATAGTATCCTCACCGATCTTCAAGAAGTCAAACATCTCCTCTCTGCAACTTACGTGATAGGAACAAGCAGAATCCATAATCCACTAGAAGAAAAAAGCAGATACCTCATCAATAACTGGAAGGGCATCATCACTGCCTTCTATATTGCTACTGGTCACCACCATAGTAGCCCTCATCCGATCCTTAAGTTGTGGGCAACTCTTGACTCGATGTTCCAACTCATCGCACCTGGAGCATCTGATTTTGCTTTGGTTTCTTATCTTGGACCTGCATCGTCCTCGTCATGATCCTCTATCGCTCTGTCTACTATCTCCTGCTCTTCCAAAAATTGTCAAAGCTGAAATACTGCCATCTAAGCTCGAAGCTGGGTTCTCCCTCCTGAGAACCTCATTCTAGAGTATCGCTGCAGTAACCTCATCCATCTTGATGTGCTCTTTCCCACTAGAAGAGCAGTCACCAAGGACTCATACGAAGGAGAAAGTGATGCTAGCAAGACCAATGCCCTGATCTTCTTCTTAACTTTTTTGCCAACATTGAGGAGGTCGGTAAGGATCTTCTGAAAATTGGATAGATGCTCCTGCATGCTATGACCTTTGTTCATCCGTAGTTGATAGAACTGCCTCCAAAAAAATAGCATATTGATGAGCAATTTTTTCATGTAGAACTCCTCGAGCTTCGACTATAACACCATCGAAAAAGTCTCGCTAAGTACATGGATCACCACATCATTCACTAGGTACAAGTAGATTGTGCTCATCGTCTACATCTGGATCCACTTTCAATCCTTCATCTTCATGATGGCTGGCATCTCATCATACAAGAGAGCATCGATCAATCCATATTGGATGAAGATATTCCATACCCTTGCTTGCCATAAAGAAAAATTATCCTTTCCATCAAACTTATTGATCTCCATCTTGATTGCACTTATCTTCTCCATATTCTTTAATCTTTATCCACTGTTGTAATCTATGCTCTGATACTATCTGGCTTTGATACCAATCTATTGGAGGATATCAGTTACTCTGATACTACTTGTTAAGGATCTAGTATCAATATATTATGATAGAAATATAAGAGAAAATCAAACAATATAAGAGAGAAAATCAAACATATTATGATACCAATCAAGTACATGGATTAATCCAAAGGCTCGTCTCCATGGCATATGCAAAGCTTCACTATGAGAGAGAAAATCAAACAATATAAGAGAAAGTTATCACTTAATTCTTGTACAAGAGTCTCTCAATAAGAAATCTTAAACTCTTATAAATTTTTTCTAAAATCTCTCAATAAGCCTCTCAGCACCTCTGAGACATCACCAGCTTTCCAACATAATAAATAGTTCGTCAATTAGAGTTATATAGACTACAAAAATTTAAAAATAATGTTTCAGTAGGAAATCTAGTCCTAAACATAGTCGAGATCAATCCTAGACCATTTGATCATGGTCGACTTCCTTCTGAGCCATCGGATCATGCACTAATAATCCTAGATCAGTTCGAATCAATCTTTGATCATTGGATCATGATCGAAAGTTCTCTTAGCAATCGGATTATGCAAAATAGCACTTCATCATGCCAGATCAAAACCTGATCAAATCTAAGCTATCCAATCATGATCGGCTCCTCTCTAAGCCATTGGATCATGATCGGTCCATGGAACAATATCATGGACCATGAGAAATTGTTGAAAAATAGGCTAAGAGGTCCATGCGGGTGCCCATCAACCAATGGTCCACCATTGATCGTGCTCCACCGTGTGGGCTGGGCACCCGCACGACCTACTAACGCGCGGCCCACACACTCCCACCACACGTGCTTGCATGCCTAAATGGCCCAGTGCATGGCTGGCCTAGCACCATCATGCACTATTGGTTTGGACTGTGCTGTCACCATTCGATGCCACCTATGGGCCCCTCTGAGAGGCCCGAGGCTTCTATCATACTTCAAACTTCATTCATGCATATCTTCTCCATCTGGACTTCAATTGGAGTATTCTTGGGCTTGTTAGATTCCATTCATCATCCTGGACCACATTATAGACTTGTTGTAGGAGAATTAGAGACACTTTTCTTAACATTATCCTTCATAATTTTGAGTATTTTGGCATCCATCCTATGCTTCTTCGCTTGGGTCAAAAGCTGAACAGAACATTCCATAAATCCATTCAAATAATGGGTGAGCTGTCAAACATTTCATATCGCTTATAACACACACATCTCAAAACAAAGAGATTAAAAGAAGCATAATGATATGCATCTCTGACTCACCTGAATAAAATAGTCTAGAGCTTTTTGCCTCTTTGTTTTATGAGTTTCAGTCAGCAATTTCATCATGTCAGCTGGATAGAGAATGTTGGAGAATGCCTTACTTGCTAGCTCGCATTCTTCCAAGACTGATGCATCAAGCTTTAATCTGGCTAACATAATCCCAGAAGTTCCAGCAACCTTGGTTGGCTCCTCCTCTAGGATGAGGTTAGAGACATTGGGAGCCAGTAGACTCAAAATAACTTTTCTAAATAAGAATTTAGCCAGACTCTTTTGACCCTCCTTAGGAATTGGAGAACCCAAGTCATGCTAAACCCACACAATCTCACAATTATCAAAGGCACGGGGTTCACGCTCTTTTGACTTAAAGGTCGGTGGCATGGGAAGAAGCTCGACCTGAGCATGGAAAGATCTACCATCAGGTGATTCTGCCTTTCTCTTTTGAAGGGTCTTAGAACCCAACACTTTCAGCATGCTCGGATCTGCCCTTGTGATCCGAGGCATCAACCAATTAGCATTGGATTTTAGAGCTTAAGTAAACATAATCATAAGGAAAGAAGCTGATATGCACCTTTGGGGCCAACTTGGCTGATGCCCACGTTGAATAGGATCTATTTGGATAAGAGCTCTCTTAGTTTTGGAATCTTGAAGCCATGCAAGGTCTCCAAATCTTGTCTCAGGCATTGGTCAAGCAGTGGATCCTTCAACATAGCCTCTTGAGGCTTGCCCTAATCCACAAAGTCCCACTCATCACCTAAGGAATAGGAGATAAACAAAAAACGCCCTTTCCAACCATGAATAGTGGAAAGAGCACCTCAGATCAATGGATAAGTGTTCTTCTTCCTACTCCTGAGAGTTATGTACAACCATCCATGAGACCTAGGATGTCTCTTCAAGGTGAAGTAGTAATAAAAAAGTGTGATGCTAGGTTCAACCCTAGCCAGAACATACACCGTAGTAAAACCATAGATGTGCCGCCATGTGTTGGGGACCACCGAACACAGCAATATTTCAAGAAAGCAAAAAAGAATGACAAAGAAGGGATGGAGAGGAAGTCTTAGCCTAGCCCGAAAGCATTCCTCGTAAAGACTGATCCAACTAGGGGGGGCTACAAGCGCATTCCTTCACCTTTGAAACTTTTAATTGAAATCCAAGAGCAATATGGAACTGGCTGTGAATCAGTACAAAGTCCCTCTCCATCATTTCAGATCGAAAGGCCATCAGAGCAAAGTCGGGGTCACCCGAATGAGCCATTCCTCCAAAAGAAAAGAGAGAAAAGAGAAAAAGAAGAAGACAAACAAATGAAAAACCTATGATAAAAAAGGACGATAGGCCCTAACCCTTCATCTTGTCTAAGGCTTTATACGAATCAAATTGGAGGGATTTTCAAATGATTCTCCTTTTTAGAGCATTAAATCTAGAAAAGATAAATCGATACAACCCAAACACATGGCGATTGTTGCTTGGATGCAGCCTCCACCACTGATATGACAACTGATATAGATGGTTTCAATCATGCTCTATGCCACCTACGAAGAGACGTGCAGCAATAATCATCATGCAAGAGGTAGTTTCAATTCCATTCCCTTCGAATTTCTTCAAACCCACTAACAAATATTTCAAAAATGATAAAATTGTACCTTTGATCGGAATTCAAATTACAAGCTCGGGGCATAACAATGAGGATGGAGATGGAACAAATCACTTCGACAAAAATCATATTTCATTAATAAATCATAAGCTCTGCATTAGGTTACAAAAAGAAAAATTCAATGGTTAGCTCTAGAATGGCCCTCTTCAGCATTGGCCTCCTCAGTTTGTGCAATAGAGTCAACCTTGTTTGTCCCCACAAGAATATCGAACACACTTGCGAATCTATCGAGACAATAGTCTATCACAGTCTTCAAGCTCTAGTTTGATGGATCTGTTCACAGAGATTCAGCATCATCTACTAGAAGGCGAGCCCAGGCCATTTCCTTGCACCTCTCAAAACCTATAGAGAATCCCTACTTGCAAGCCTTGATTACAATTTCAGTCCCACTCTTATACAACCGATCGAGCCTCTCATTCACCTTTCGAATCTCGATCTGGGATGCTAAAGGTTCCTGAATTATAATTGCTCATCTAGTTGGAGAACCTCTAAACCTTTGGGATGCCTCCTCTTCATGATGCTCCCTATCAAAGATCCTGGGTCTTTTAGTTGGCCCCTTACAAAAATCCCTTGGAGAACAAATCCCATGTAACATCTCACCCCTAAATCTGGGTGATGGTGCCACACCCCACTCTTATCTAAAGTTAAGAAAATTTTTGAATTATAATTAATCTATAATATCATTCAATAATCTATTTTCAGTAAACTTAAACAATCCATTAATCAACAACATAGGCATTTCAAATTCAATTGCTTAACTTGCCAAAACAAATATCATTACTCGACAACTCACATAATCGAACTCAAGCTTTCAACTATTAAACCATCCTTCATACACATGCCTTTTGTAATAACTACAACATATATAAATAATAGTTTCTAACTTCATTATCTCAGCTATACAATACTTTTCAAACTATATTTCTTTTACAAATCATTATTATAAAAACACTTTCTCCTCTTGAGGTATCAATACACAAGCTGAAACATACTCCCAACCATAGCTACTCCAAAACTACAAGTAGAAAGAGTGAGGGGTGAGACTTGGGGAAGTCTTAGTGAGTGTATCCACTATCAATAGAAACATACTATACTTATTATACCACAATGCATAGCATGTATCAACAAGCTTCTAAACAATTGAATAAAATAAGAATGAATCACATATATAAAAAAAGGTTCTTATAAAGCACAAACTTTTGCTTACCATTGATGATACCATAGCAATATATTTCCATAGAGTTTCAAATGAGTATCTACATATAGAAAATCATATGGATAATCATACCACAATCATATCCTCATATGAGCAGTTGCATTGACACACTCTCATATAAAAAAATCATACCTAATTACATCCACATATGAGCAGTCACATACTGACATACTCTCATATAGGGAATCAATCCATATTCATAACCACATATGAGTAGTCCCAACACACTCCCTCATATGGGTAACCCAATCATATTCATAATCACATGTGAGTAGTGGCACATAAACACACTCTCATATGGATAACCAATCCATATTCATAATTATATATAAGTAATTCTAATACACTCTCATATGGGTAACCAAACCATATTCATAATCATATATAAGCAGTTTCATACTGACACACTCTCATGCGGATAACCAATACCATGGCATACTCTCACATGAGTAGTCCCACGATACACTCTCAAATGAGTAATCACAAGATATCACAATTATCACAAAAGTCATCCATATAACTAATCACATATGAGCAATCTCAAGACATTCTCTCATATGGGCAGTCACAAGATATCACAAATATCATAAAGTCATCCATACAAGATATTAAACCAAATAAGAGATTCTTGCAATACCTTTCAACTTACTGATGATGTATCATTCAAACTCTATATACAATTACCTGCTTATGAAATGCACAAGAGCTGTCCAAAACCCTTCCTATTTTCATGTTTCACCAAATATGTATATAGATAGCAACATAAGCTGTAAAGTATCAAAATCTATTTCGCTTTTCAATTGACCGGTCTACAAAGCAAGGTATATATTAAAACTCCATGCACAATTACTGGTAGATGCAATATACAGAGGCTATAAAGAAACCATTCTTTTACCCATGCTTGTATATGAATATGTAACTATGAAACATTGTAAAACTACCTTACCTTTCAGACACATCTTTAACATAGCAAAAGTACTTTGAAAACACCATAAATAGATGGAAATCACTCACCTCAATAGGTTTCTAGCTAACTAGCTTGCTCATTCTAATTCTTTTTTCCCCTCCACTAGCTCAAAATCCTACTGTTCGCAAAACAAGCTTCTTCTTCATAATTCAGCAACTTTTCTCCTTCAAATCGGTCTACAACAAAATCATTTTTTTTCCACTGAATTCTTCTTGATTTCTAATTGAGGAGTCTATCTTCTCTAGCTCTCTTTTCTCCTCTTTCCTCTCTATTTAAATTTAGAGCTCAAAACAACCACAACAAGAACTGGTGGCTTTTTATTTTGGAAAAAGAATAAATTAAGGAAAGGAGTTGCTAGATGTCAATCCATGAATCTTCCACCCAATTTTAGTCTTAACTAGAGTTGCCCAGATAATTTTCCAGCTATTTCTTCATATAACCCAACTGCTAAGTCATCACTTTTAAAATGATTTAAAATTCATAACTTAAAATATTATCAATTTATAACTACTCCAAAAAATTTTTGCAAATCGAGATGTCTTGCTTTCAAGTCGAGACATCTTGATACAACTAAGACCTCTCGATTTTGAATCAAAATATCTCACTCTCAGGAAAAATAGAAAGTGGTTTCTATAGCTTGAAACTCGAATCATCTCGAGTTTAGGTCAAGATATCCCAAACCCTGAGTTTTAGAAATTTTATCTTAATACTCCTTTTCCATCTTTACTTAGAACTAATACTCTACTTATTTTACTTTCCATTTATTTTAGAAATTTTAAAAATTTTAGAGGTTATTATCCTCATTTATTTTACCCTTCATTAACTTTAAAACATAAATATAAATAAGGAACACCCCCTATTTAGAATCAATAAAAATATCAAAAAAATCAAAATTCTTAAGAATAAGATTCTAAAATTTGGGTTCTAGTTCAAATTTTCTTAAACTTGATACTTTTAAAACATTCTTACTTTAGAACGAATAGGTTAAAGGATCTCTATAATTCATCAAAAATCATCTTGCAACTCATCAACACCTAAGGATCAATTATCGTTAATTTTTATTTCAAAAAAAATTATATTTTATATAGCTCTCAATATAGGTGCTAGCTTTTAGACAGAAAATTTTTTGGACTTGCAATGATAGATAATTAAATTTATGCTCAAATGGCTCAAATATACCATAATTAAATCACTATGCCACACATACATGAACACAAATCTTTAATTAACTATTTTGCTGGTTCAAAAAGTTGCATCTTGGATGTTGAGTTCCTTCTCCCCTCAAGCATCCTCCTCAGACAGTCAATGTCACCACGAGCTTGATGACAGTCTCGTTCAGCTTCTGACCTCCACCTCTTGAGGTCTTCATTCCTTTTGCAGGCTCTTCTCAATTTGTAATCATGACGACCGATCATCTCCCAAGCCTTAGAAAGCACCTTCTCAGAGCAGTCAATCTCCTTAGTCAAATTAGCATTAGTGGACTTCTCCTACTCTAGATAGTATCTTAACTTGTTGATCTCTTCTTTAGCTTTAGCTAGCCCCAAAGCTGAAACCCTAGGAGTAATTCCAACAAAATTAGCTAAGTAATACCCTATCAAAGCCAAGAACCTAAGGGCACTCGCCATCTGACACTAAGCACCCTCTCCTTCCAAAGCTTGTCTAACTTCAAATGAGAGATGGTTCCCTAGAAACTCTATAGTGGCTCTTAGAGTTTTGGCAATAGTTGGGGGAGGAGGCACTGCTTGAGAAGCCCCCACTTGCATGCCAACAAGAAGAAGATTCATGGTAGGAGTGATTTCCATAACCTTGATTTGTCCCATCGGCATCGAGAAACTAAACATCTCCATGAGCTCTACCATACCTGTGGAGGGATCCACTACAGCAACCCTCACTGGAGAAGCTAGTAGAACTACCCCTACAATAGTCTTTGTTGCTGAATCCACCGGCATAGACATGACCCTTGTCATCAGGTCCATCGGTCCAACCCTGATCTCCAACGCAACACTTGTTGGATCCCCGATGGAGGACTTTCGTCCTTTTCATTCACTAAATCAAGAAATGACATGACCAGAGGAGTAACATTCAAAATCCTACCGACTATGCACTGACCCCCTAAGTAATTTTGATGATGGCCAAACATTAAAGCGAATGATTACTAACAAATTTTATTTTAAGTATTCAAATTTCAGAAGAAAGAGAGCTATTTGACCAAAACAAGGATGACACATAATGTAATTCAAATCAAGATTAAATTTTCTTGTTTGGTAGCAAGAATTCTCTCAAAAATAGCCTTCGAGCATTTTCGAGATGTCTCCTAAAATTTTTGAGATGTCTCATGGAGTCTGGCATGCTCAAGCAAGGTTCTGGCATAGTTTTAAGAGGTCTCGAGTTGAACTCGAGATGTCTCCATCTCAGGAGATAGAAATATAGTTTCTGTACTCTGAGAGCAAGACGACTCATAGAATTCTCGAGAGGTCTAATGGTTGTGGCGAGACATCTCCTTCAAAATTGAGAGCTCTCGATCTCAAGCTAACTTTTTCTAGACTCCAATCATATCAAAGTTAGAGAAAATGTTCTAGATATAAAAGAGAGAAGAAATACTTTTTGGATGGAAGAAGAAAATGAAAAAAAAAAAAGAAATGAATGCCCTATTTATCAACAAGCAACCTCTTTCATCCTAAATTATCTCAAGCATTGAAGAGCCCTCAAGTGCAATAACTCCAAGCATTCAAGGAGGCATTCAATGAACTATAATGATAACTTCTCAACTCACTTAAAGGAGCTATCTTAGTTGTACAAATTTCTTTTCGCTTTCTGTGTATTGATTTTAGCAGGGACTGAAACTCGAAATTTAGGGTTTTACTTTTCGTTTCTTGGTTTGTATTGCCTCATCTGATATTTGTAAGGGTTATGGTTGATGAACCTAAGGAAAAACCAACTAAATTTTGGGATAGTGAGTCCAGAAAAACTATCCAACTGTAATCTTAAGGAATTATAGTAAAATATTCAAGGATCTTAGTTGGAAAGTGAATGTAGGTGCTGGGAGTGCTCTGAACCACTACAAAAATTTTTTGTTTGTATGTGTGTTGTTGTCTCTTGCTTTTCATAGCTCTCACATCTCGCTCATGTAACATTCAAATAGTTTTTATTGCACATACTTGCTTTAATTTTTTAAAGATCCAATTCAACCCCCTCCCCCCTGCCCCTCTTGGGTTGTCTAGCTGGGCAACAATTGGTATCAAAGCTTTGGTTCTCTACTAATTGTTGATTTTTTCAACTAAAGATAAAGATCATGTCAACCCAACTAGGAGGTTCTCTTGTCGAGGGGCAATCCACTAATAGGCCACCTCTTTTCAATGGATCCAACTATATCTATTAGAAAGTTTGCATGCACATTTTTATATAAGCCCTCGACTATGATATATGGAGTGTCATTATCTATGGGCCACACACACCAATAGTCATTATCAATGGCACATCCTCTTCTAAGTCGGAGAAGGATTGGGATGAAACGAACAAGAAACTTATCCAATTAAATGCCAAGGCAATGAATGTTTTCTATTGCGCCCTTGATGCAAATGAGTTTAACCAAATTTTCACTTACAATTCCATAAAAATAATTTGGGATAGACTTAAGGACACACTGAAGGGACAAACCAAGTTAAAAAAATAAAGATAAAGATGCTAGTTCATCAATATGAATTATTTAAAATGGATCCTACTAAATCTATCACTAGCTTATACACAAAATTTATCTATTGGTGTGGAATCTAGTTGACACAAAAACTGGCTGGAGTTGGAAAAGTCGAGGTCACCATCGGGACCTACAAAAGAAGTCCAAATTAGAGGAGGGGTGGCTCCGGTTGGATCCTCCAATGATCAAGTCAGCTCTTTTGACCAACAAAAATGGATTGCTCAGTAGAAAAAATAGTAGAGTTTTGGGATGGAGGAGAGAGCCTAGAGAAAACATATTTGGAGGGTTCCTTTTATAGACGGAGCCTGTAACAAACTGATGGTGATAGTCACAACTATTGGATAGTGGACTGACCACGTGGGGTTTGTTACAGAGGGTAGTATTTGTTGTCGAGATGCTGCAGCTGGTGTTCGAATGGGATGGTTGTAGGCGATGGAGCATCCCTCACTGATGTTGTTCTAGAGGAGTTTGGAGGTTCTCATGATCAACCATGCATGGGTCATCATTCATCATATTGAGAGTTAGTGCTTAGATTTTTTTGGGCAACTAGAAGTAGTTCAAAAGGAGGTCGATAGAAGGAGGGGTCCGGGAGGAGTTGGACAGGTGGAGAAGTCCAGTCGAAGAAGAAGTCTGGAAGGAGTTCAACTGATGGAGAAGTCTGAGAGGAGTTCAACTGGTGGAGAAGTCTAGAAGGAGTTCGATCGATGGAGAAGTTTGGAAGGAGTTCGATCGGTGGAGAAGTTTGGAGGATGTTCGATCGATGGAAAAGTCTGAAAAACGTTCGACTGTTTGAGGTGGAGGAGCTCGACCACCTCGACCATTTGAAGTCATCCAGGAGAAGTCTAGAGGAAGCTTGCGAATTCGATCAAGGGTCAATTTCTGTCATCGCTATCGAACGAGATCATTCAGCAATCAGATATTTGACCGAACTTCAGTAGGCTTGGGTTCGCCCCCAACAATAGTCCCCCCACTCCTGAGTTTAAAGTTCGAAGGAAGGAAGTTTAGATGCAGCTGTCAGAGTTCTTTTTAGTTTCCCATGCTCGTTGAAACAAGACATTTTGATGTTTACCATGTTAGCATCGAAGCTCTTTAAATTTGAAATGATTTTGAGAAGATGGCCCTTCAAGCTTCACGTTGCGAGACTGCCGCAGGCATGGCACAAATAAGGATTCGCCCATAGCCATCACTCTTCCATGATGAGTGGGACACGTGGCACTCATGGTCCGGTCGAACAAGATCTATCATCATAACCATCTTGGGCTCTCCTTGGCGATTTAAGGCCTTCTCTCGCCATTGGAATCCATTCTTGCCTGAGTCTTCTTCTTCCTTCGATATCCGTTCTTTTTCCATTCGAGATCTTCAATCCCTCCCCTCATCTTCCCTAGTTTTGGGCATTTCTCCATTCGATTCTCGCCGTCCTCATCACCCTTTTATCATTCTTAACCAGCTTAGGTCAGCCATTTGACACCTATTTTCAATTGCTCTTGCCCCTTTTACTTCTTGTTCTCTTGATTTTTCCGTATAAGTTTTTGCACTTCATTTTTCCCTCCTTTTCAAGATTTTTCAAGGGATTTACTTTGATCTGCATGTCTTTCGAAACATCCCAATCCACTAGTTCCTGGAGCTCATCCGGATCGACCTTCCTAGACCCTGCCCCCTTGACCAAGGTTGAGCCTAGGAACATGTCCCATCAACCTTTTGTTTCGGACACCATCCCTTCCATCCTCTTCCCGAATGACCTCTTCCTGATCAGGATATAGTATGGCATCCCACTGGAGTACGACCTTGAGATCCTAGGGTCAAACGACTGCACTAGATCACCTCCAATCAATCAATTTTATTTGTATCTCAAAGTCTTGCATGCCAGACTTCGACTTCCACCTCCTTCCTTCGTAGTCACCCTATTTCTCTTTTTGAACATCTTCTTTGCCTCCATAGTACCGAACTCCTTTTTGTTCATAATTGATTTTCTTTTTCCCTATCATCTGGCCAAAGTTCAGCCGACAATCTCTCTATTTTAAAATTTTTGCACCTTCAAACATCATCCTTCCATAAAGGACTAGTGGTACTTCTTCCCTCAGTTCGGTAAGAAGGGGTTGCTGAAAGGTGCTCCTTCTTTCATTCATAACTGGAAGGAGAAGTACTTCTTCATCCGATGGTCCATCCTGTTGCTATACCTTCTTCTCTGGGACTTTCTTAGGGAATCCGTCTGCCGAGCTCCTAGCTTAGACGGAGCCGACCTCAAGTCTTCTAACAGACTCAAGGCATACCGAGCTCCCAGACTCCCCCGGCTTTTGAAGGAGCAGACCTTATTTAACCTTGGCCTGAGCTCTCTTGATCCTTGAAGTATTAAATGTATTTGTATACATGTATAGACTCTTCTGAAATTTGATGCATACCTCGATTGATCGCGACTCTTTCTTTACTGTAGAAATGGACTCCGATGCCATCGGGAGTCTCCCCAAGGGCCTTTATGCCAAGAAGAGAAAGGGGGCGGCTTAAGATGAAAGCTCGAAAAGGGTGAAGGTCAGCGGCTCTAGCTCCGAGGTCCCATATTGTCGGGATTACGTGCTCTTCCCACACGGATTGGCATGGCCATCGGTGATTAGCGAAGCAACAAGAAAGTACTTCTCAAAGATTAATGCGGAAGCATGATCAAATAATTCAAGAAATAGAGAAGAAGAGAAGAAGAAATTTTTGAAAGAAAAGAGCTTTTGTTCAGTATATTTCAGCACTCTTACAATCTTGACCTGTTTTCAATATATATACTTTACAAAGGATCAAGTCCAAGCTCATAAAAAAAACTTCTCAAATCCAAACAACCCACGTACATAAAATAATAACCCATGAAAACTGAGCCAGCCTAGTTTCAAACTAGCTGGCTAACCTATGATTGGGTCAGCTCAGTAGCCGACCCAGTTATGTACCATGCCAATAACCTAAAAATACTACTTTCTATCTAGATTTTCCTCTGAGACTTAGCCGATCCAGTCTTGAACTGAGTCAGTCCAGTTTCCAACTTAGCCGGCTTAATCTCAGGGTGAGCCAATCTAGTTTCTGAACTTTGCTAGGAGAGTTGATTTCTTTTTCGACTTGCTCCCATCTTTTCATGACCTATCTTCTCATATTTTCAAGACTTGGAAGTGCCACTTCTGAGCTCACATTCTCTATCTTGGTGCTTCCAAGTTCTTATGAACTCATCTCTTCTTAACAGACCCATCCATGCCACACATCTCTAAAAGCTCTCACTAGGGAGTACCTTCGTAAGTGCATCAGATTGATTCTGCTTGGTATGGACCTTCATTAGTTTTACATCACCTTCCTCCACGAGCTCTCTGATCCTATGGTACCTCACGTCTATATGCTTTGTGCACACACGATAGACTAGGTTCAGTGCCAATAGTAGAGTACTCTAATTATCACTAAATAGCATAACCTTGCTCTACTCCACCCCCAACTCATCAATCAGCCTCCTAAGCCAAAGAGCTTCCTTTGCAGCCTCCGTTATCCCAATGTACTCAGCCTCTATGGTAAACAAGACCATGATTGGTTGAAGAGTTGATCTCTAAGACACCGGTCCATCATATACGTAGAAGAAATATCTGATAGTAGACCTCCTTGTATCAAGATCACCAACATAATTTGCATCAACAAATCCTTCTAGAGGATCTGAACCTGCACACATCTTCATAGATTATTCTCCAAATTCTCTCAGCTGACCACCAAACATCAAACCATAATTCCTTATTCCATGTAGATATCTTAATATCCATTTCAATACTTTCCATTGTTCCTTCTCAGGATTAGCCATGTATCTACTAATCGTGCTCATTGTATGTGCTATATCTGATCTACAGCACACCATAGTGTACATCACATTACCTACAGCATTTGCATAAGGGACTCGTTCCATGTACTCTCTCTCCTCTTCTGAATGGGGGCTCTGTAATTTGGAGAGAGACATATGACTCGACAATGGCATCTCTGCAGGTTTGGCCTTCTCCATCCTAAACCTCTCCAAAATCTTCTGGACATACATTTCTTATGACAAATGGAGCACTCATTTGCACCTATCTCTGTAAGTCTTCATTCCAAGAATTTTCTCAGCTGGACCCAAATCCTTCATCTCAAACTCATATGATAACATCCTTTTCAACCTTTTCACAGCATCCATGCCTCTACTGGGTATGAGCACATCATCTACATACAATAATAGGTACAAGGCATCCTCCTCATCTACATCATTGATGTAGACACAACAATCATGTTCACATCTACTAAAACCTAGGCTCAAGACAAAGCTATCAAACCTTCGATACCACTGATGAGGCAATTGTTTCAAACCATATAAAGACTTTCTAAGTAAACACACCTTTTCTTCCTATTCTATCTCCATGAAACTATCTGGCTGCTTCATGTAAATTCTTTCCTCCAAAGTCCCATAAAGGTCGTCTTCACATCCATCTATTCCAATTTCTTATTATGCTGTGCCACCAGTGATAGCAAAACTCGAATAGATGTATGACGCACTACAGGAGAGAAAACTTTTGTGTAGTCAATCCCTTCCCTTTGTGAGCATCCCTTTGCTATTAGCCTTGCCTTGAATCTAACTCTACCTTGTTCTGAAGGTGCTTCTTTCTTTGTAAACACCCACTTTGAGCCAATAGGTCGAGCACCCTTTGGAAGATCCATTAGCTACCATGTCTGATTCTTCTCAAGTGATTCCATCTCCTCCATCATGGCCTGTATCCATGAATTATGATCCTCACTCTCCATGGCTTCTGCATAATTCTCTGGATCTCCATTAGCAGCGATGAGTGCATAGGAGATAACCTCAACAATGCCATATCTGACTAGTCTCCTAATAATACGCTGGGGCTTGTGTAAAGCCACTCCCATGGACATATCTCGGTCTGATGTCTATGGCTACTTCTACACATCTGTTTGAATTGTCAGCCCTTCATGCTGATTTTCAATCTGAGACAATACTTTTTTACCCAGCTCCACCTCAATAGGAACACCCCTATAAGTGGATGTAACCTACATGCCATCATTCTCTGACTGGCCACCATTGTTCATCTCTATTTCTCTAGTTTCATCTATCCCAGACCTCTTCAAGATGCTCTTCTCATCAAAGATAATGTCCCTGCTAATCACTGACTTTTGTGCCTAAGAGTTCCACAGCAGGTACCCCTTGACTCCTTGTGGATATCCAATGAATGTCATTTTTGAGATTTTGGATCCAATTTTCTTCTCTCGAGTGCCTACACATGTGCATAAGCTATGCAACTGAAGACTTTCAGATGGCCAAGCTCCACCTTCTTTTCACTCCAGACCTTCTCTGAAATGCCTCCATTCAACTTATAATGAGGGGACCTATTCGCAAGAAAATAAGAAAAAATTAGAGCATCATCCCAAAAAAACTTTGAGAGTGATGTCTACAGCCTCAAACTCCATGCCTTCTCGGTCAGCGTCCGGTTCGTTCTTTTTATAACACCATTCTGCTGGGGAGTCATCTTCACTGTGTAATGATGTTTGATGCTATTTTTCTCACAGTACCTCATAAACTCTAGGCTAGTATACTTTTCTCCATTATCTGACCTTAGACACTGCACCCATCTTCCTGACTCCTCTACTTCAGCTCTCCAAGCTCTGAATCAGGAAAACACCTCTATTTTTTTTCTGATCAAATAAATCCACACCTTCCTTGAGAAATCATCAATGAAAGTGATAAAGTATTTTGCTCCACCTCTAGTTGATACAAGAGCTGGTTCCTACACATCCGAGTGCACTAAATCCAGCACTCCCTCACTGTTCTGGCAAACTTCATCCTATACTATTTGCCAAAGATGCACGGCTTATAAAGATCTATGCCTTCCTTCTTCAAGACTGGGATCATACCTCTTCTGCTTAGTTCAATGAGCCCACGATCACTCATATGACCAATCTGATAGTACCATAGTTGATATAAAATCTGCTCCTCTTGTGCCACTGCTAGCACCTCTGCACTATCATTTACCGCTAGGCCTTCCATTTTGTAAAGATTGTTGCTCAGTTTTCTACCTCTCATCATAACCAAAGCTCTCTTAGAAATTTTTAGACATCCACTCCTAGCTTGGCTACTAAAAGCATAACCCAGCTCCTCCAAGTAGCCCAAAGAAATTAAATTCTTTTTCAACTCCGATACATGCTTGACATTTGATAATATACGAATGATCCCATCATACATCCTCACCCTAATAAAGCCAATTCCAGCTACTTTGCATGGGTGATTATCTCCAAGACTGACACTTCCACCATCGGCCTTCTGGTAGGTAGCAAACCACTTTCAATAAGAAGTATAGTGGTGTGAGCATGCTGAATCAAATATCCATATAGTATTATACTCTGTGGATCCATCTGATATAACTAGTAGGTCTTCTCCACTCCTCACAGAAGCTGTATCATCTCTCTTGCTTGTCTTTTCTTTTTCTGATCTCAAAAGGGGACAATCCCTCCTCAGGTGTCCAAACTGATGACATTTATAATATTTCAATGTCATCTTTCTCTAATTGTGAGACTTTGACCTACCCTTAGATTTTCCTCTTATCTTGTCCTTTGATCTTCCCTATCTTTTGTTCACAGCCAAGATCTCAGACTTAGGGTCTCCCTTGTAGATCTTTTTCCTTTGCTCATTTGATCTGAGCACACCAACAACCTCTTCATAGTTTAGGATCTCCTTTCATAAACTAAAGTTGTTATGTGACCATCATATGAACCTGAGAGAGAACATAATAGCAGCAATTCACGATCCTCCTCGATGATCTTCACATCCAAACTCATCACCTCAGAACACACCTAATTAAACCTTTGGATATATGCAACAAGATCTCTACCTTCGGGCATCCTTAGACCATACAGCTGTTTCTTAAACCACAGCTTGTTCGTCATGTTCTTCCCAATGTATGTGTTCTTCAGTCTCTCCTAGAGCCTCTTTGCCATAGTTTCTGTGCAAACCTTGGACAAAACCTTATCGGCCAAGCACATCCAAATTGTGTTAAAAGCAATTTCCTCCAACACTTTTCAATTCTCAGCATTGATCTTTTTTGGCCTTTCTTTTGTCAAGATCTTGTAGATCTTCTACTGAACCAATAAATCCTTTACTCTTTATTGCCATAGAGTAAAGTTTCCCTTGACATCAAACTTCTCAAAATCCACTTTGAATCCACTTGATCCCATGACTTCAAACAAGAGAAGAACAGATCCCTAATATCCTTCATGATCTCACATACCAGCAAAACTATCCTTCAAACAAGATCTAACTAGCCCTAGATCTTCTTTCCAAACTTCTATATCACCATTCCTCCATATAAACAATCTTCATCACAATCTAGAGACAATCACGAAGCAAACTAGAAGTTTTAGGATAAAACCTGATGCAACAGATCCTAGATACAGTAAACCCTAGGTGTCTTCCTTCCTTCCATGCAACACCACTCTGATACTAAATGTCAGGAATGCGCGCTCTTTCCACATGAATTGGCATGGCCATCGATGATTAACCAAGCAACAAGAACGTACTTCTCAAAGATTAATATGGAAGCACGATCAAATAATTCAAGAAATAGAGAAGAAGAGAATAAGAAATTTTTGAAAGAAAAGAGCTCTTATTCAGTATATTTCAGCACTCTTAATACCATGACCTATTTTTAGTATATATACTTTACAAAGGATCAAGTCCAAGCGCATAGAAAAACTCTCCTAATCTAAATAACCCACGTACACAAAATAATAACCTACAAAAATTGAGCTAGCCTAGTTTCAAACTGAGCTGGCTAATCTATGACTGGATCAGCTCAGTCCCAGACTGAGCTGACCTAGTTGTGTACTATGCCAACATCCCAAAAATGCTACTTTCTATCTAAATTTTTCTCTAAGATCTAGCTAATCCAGTCCTAGACTGAGTCAGCCCAGTTTCCAACTTAGCCGGCTTAGTCTCAAGATGAGCCGACCTAGTTTCTGAACTTTGCTAGGAGAGCTAATTTCTCTTTCAGCTCACTTTTATCTTTCCATGATCTACTTTCTCATATTTTTAAGACTTGAGAATGCCACTTCTGAGCTCACACGTATATCCCCACAATCGCTTCCTAAGTCACTCCAAGTGTTGAGGTCCTTTCAATCACTAGGGGAACTTCGGAGGTGAGGGCCCTCAGCCTCCCACACCCCCGGGCCTCCATGTTGGAGGGCTGGTGCAGGAGCCCCTCACCGAGAGGGCAGGAGGGGTTGGAGATGACAAGAAGAAGAAGAGGGCTACCATCATGAAGGTGTTCTGGAAGGCTCATTCCAGTGGGTTGAGCGATAGTGACGGCAATGATCTGGGGGCGGACTCCTTCGGCAATCCGAAGATCATCTGGGATCTAATCGATAAGTTTGCCATACTCGAAGAGGTGGACCACTTAACCGACCTCAACCAGACGTAGTTCATCTGGAAATCCCATGGAACCTTCCTTAAGGTAGTCATCTTCCCGTATTTCTCTTTTATCATAGATATGTATTTATCACTATTGCTTTTTATCTATTTATAACTCATCTGTGGCAGTTGGACCATCTCATACTGACCCATTTCAAGAGGATGGATCGCTAGGAGGCGAAAGCATTAAGGGTCCAGGGGGACCTTCGGGTCGAGGTCGATAGCCTGTAAGGGAAGGTCATCGAGGTCGAGCACCTAGTGGTGGAGAAGGCGGTGGAAAACGAGAACCTTCGAAGGGTGCTTCAGAAGGAGCTCATCTTGACTAGGCTCAAGGCTGCATTGGTCCTAGTGGAGAGGAAAAGGAAGGAGGTCGAGATCAGAGTCGCCGAGCTGGAGGCTCAAATATCGAAGTCTACTTTGGAGGTGGTAGCCCGAGTCATGGAGGAGTTCAAGATCTCCTCCAAAATGAAGGACTTGAACATCACATTCAGCCAGGAAGCATTCATAAAGAACTTCAAACTTTGTGAAGGCAGGATGGCCTGGAGGATTTCTGAGCTTGACCTCAGCTTCCTGAAAGAGGAGTCTGATGAAGAAGCGGGGCCGTCCAGAGCTGCAACTAACTTCTCTCCCATCGAAGTGGTCCCCGACTCCTCTAAGCCCACTACCGAGGTGCCCAAGCCTGCATAGGAGCCCAAGGTCACTACCGAAGCACCAACCGAACCTGCTCTCAAGCCCGTGGCTATCCCTAGAGTGTCGAGCTCCCCCACTACTTTCCCTCCAAAGGTCGAGGGCCTTTGATAATTGTATATTACTATTTTATTTTATTTTATTTTATTTTTATTTTTGATCCTGAAAGGTTTAGTTAAATGAAAGCGAACTTACTTTTGTCCATGCCTTTTCTTATATTGGTGTTGTGCCATGTGTTATCCAGAATCCTTCCAATAATCAAAGTCGTAACCCGCCATCCCCAGTCGACGCCGACCTCTTACCTTAGGAAGTTCCACTGAGATCTCTAATAAAAAGCTTGAAGAAGAAAGTATACCACCCAAAGAGAAAGTTGAAAAGGATAGAGGACGACCTTCAAGCTTCTCGAAAGAATGCTTCAGAGGTGACCAAAGAGGTCACTCGCCTCCATAATCCGCACATGAAGGACTCTGCAAGCTTTAGCATTCAGAAAGGCAATTTTAAGAAGGAGATCATCGAGATTAAGAAACATGCTAGTGATAAATCCTTGGCGTGAACGATGAAGATCAGCTCTCTTGAAGCCAATCTTAAGGCAGTGAAAGTGAAGATCCATCTACTAGAGGGGAGTTCATTGTGGTCTACCAACAAAGCTCGGTATGAGTGGGATTGGTCAAAGAGGTTCTCCATGCTTTAGAAGCAATTGAATGATGCTGAGGTCACTTATGTACCTACCAGTTGGGTTGGAGTGAGAGGATATCCTAGCTTGAGCAGAGGCGTCATGCTGCTAATAGTGAGGTAATCGAGCTCCAAAAATAACTCATGACTGTCACCAATCCAATGCGAGTGGGGGATCATAGTAGGTTGCCTTCTTAGCGAGGATTCTGGGTAAGCTTTTGGAAGTGGTGGGGAGGGAGAAGGCCGTGGTTCAATGATTGAGGATCCAACAATCGTACGAGCAGCAAACCATTAAGGATGTCGAGGTTGAGTCGGAGGTCCTAAGGAAGCAGTGGCAGGAGCTTAATGACAAGTTTGGGCACGTTAACAGAATGTATATAGATGGTCTACATAAGAAGAAGGAGCTTGAGGAGGAAATCCTTAGGCTAAAGTAGTCTCTTGTGATGGCAGGGGTTGACAGTTCGAAGTCCGAGGGTTCTGGGCCTCTTTAGGACTTTGTTGTTTTTCCTTTTTTCTTTTTCGTACATGGTCTCATGGATCTTGACTTTGTAATGAACTTCAATTTTAATGAAGAAATATTCTCTCTGATCATCTTTTTGCTTTGTTTGTATTCTGTGCCTGTTGATTTTCCCATTTCTCTCTTCTGCTTTGACTTTCATTGAAGTGATTATCGAAAAAGTAGTTTTTCTCCTGTCTTTTCATAATCGGAGATTTTTCACCTGCACTAGGATGGATTTATCCTTTCATGTTCTACTTTGTTAATTTTTCTTCATCCTTTTATTAAGATGAGGCCCTTCTTCCTGCCTTAGGTAATCGAAAATCTTTGTTTATGTCAAGACAAGGATCTCCTCTAGTTCTTGACACTGTTAGATATGTATGCCCTAGAAGCCAGATTGACTGATACTTGTAATACACTTCTAAGAGAAAAATTATAATTTTGATTATAAATAATAAAATAGATTATTTTCTATCACAGTGTGTATTTGAAAGTATCCGTGATACATCCCTTGAGTTAATGGTAATGATAGTTTATATTTTCAAGAGTTGAAAATTTAAGACATAAATTTTCATTATTAACTCATAAAATGCTTTCGATCGTAGGATCATCATGAGGATGTTGATTGATTCGAAAGGTTAATGTACTATCGCTTTTTTAGGATAGATGAGTCTTGAGTCTATGGTGTAAAAATACCAGAGCATGAGTATAGGTACTCGTTAGAGAATGAGGGTACTGAGCGTGACCACCTCGAGTAGTCAGGAGGACTCCTTCTCGTCGATGACTGGCTCGAAGCTGTAGTGGTGTGTCTGGTTCGTTGACCCAAGGTGAATCGACAATTCACCTTGAGGGTATTATAGTTTGACTACACCATAACTCGATTTTCTAGCCATTCGGAATCTTGAGGTGTATGTTGGTTATGGCATATTCATTGTAGGAATTGGATTTCACAAATATGGGATCTATCTATCTACCTTGATAGATGAGAAGCAGCCCTATGATGATCATGAGAATCAAGTCCATAAGCCCATGTTAATGGCAGAGTGAAATAATAGCAAGAGTTTCTATTAGGGTTTTCACATTAGACTTAAATCCAATGATTAATTCATATGACGAAAATTAGGGTTTGATGAGATCACCTTAACCCTAATCTGGTCGAAGCTCAAGATAGAGAAACTTAATCACATTGGTAATTACACTAAGAGTTTCACTTTCAGTTTTGATGGGTTGTCACCATATGCTACTAGGTATCACTGGTGGATTTTGAGAGCAATTAGAATGATTTGGATGATCGATCATACTAGTTGTCTGAATCAAAAAAGTTCTTATCCATCGAAAGATGTTTTGATGATGTCGATGATAGAGATTGCGATGTATCCTATTACCATATGGAACTGAACCAAACTAGATCACACAAATAAGCATTTGGATCTAGATGTAATCAATTGGACTAATCCAGTTCAATTAATTTGAATAAGATTCAATTAGGTTAAAGAAAATCATGCTAGCACATGATTGAGCCAAATGTTCTCTTTTAACAATCATTAAAGCTTGTCTCGACTGAGCCGAATGTATTTGGGCTCGCTCCAGAACCTTTAGTTGGTTTGACTGGAGCTTGTCCAGGTTAGAAAATGGTTGTCTTAATTTATAAGATAAATTTAGAATAACACCTGCCATTTTTTATTACCTACTAAATCTTATTTTCGGACATTGTTCAAATGTTGACCCTAGACACTTAGACATCTGCCCATGTGTCATGCACCCACAAGAGAGTCTTGTTTGACCCAGTCTTGGCACCACCTTAAGAGGATTTTAAGGGTCTCTCATTTGATTGGATCAGATAATATCATTCCATCAATCAGATTTAGATCTGATTGCACAAAGGATCATGATTGGCCGGGATGATGTGGTACTGCATGGCGCAGTAGGGTCTATATAAATCCTATCTACGTCTAAAATTTAATGCTTCTATCTTTAGCTCATGCCACAAAGCCTCTCTCCCTTCTTCTCCATGCTACCCTTTGGTCCTCTCTCTCCTCTCCATGTTCAAGGGCTTTTGGGTATGAACAAGGTGCAATCCAAGCAAGTGAAAGGAGCCAGGAAATGAAGAAGGCTGCACTACTGCAAGAGACAACGGCCATTCTTTAAAAGGAATTTTAAAGACCTTCAAGATCAGATCTAGATCTAATTTTTGAAGAATTGATTGAAAAGAAAAAGATCTTCAGTACCTACTCGAGTGGATACCGGTAGAGGCCAGGCGCTTGCGTGGCTACATCTAGAACCTCAAGCAAACATCGAGATCATCATAGGATAATTGGATTATCCAAAATAAATGTATAATTAAATTAAATTAAATTAAATTTTTATTTTTATTATTTATTATTAGATCAATAAAATTAGATCTAAGATATCTCAGATCTAATTAGAATCTTAGAAAAAAAATTTTAAAATATTTTTCTTAATCCAATCAGATCTGAACAAACCTGACTCAAAAAATAAGGCTTTTTCCTTCAACTGGTATCAGAGCCAAGTTTCATAATTTATTAGATCTAATTTTAATTTATTTTTAATCTAATAATTAGATAATTTTAGATATCACATACGATGTGATTAGATTTAAAGTCAAAAAATTAAAATTTAAATAATCTAGATCTAAGAAGTATGAGATGCATGACTAGACTAGGAATAGAATTATTTTATGTGTAGTCTAGCATAATCATAATTTTTATTTAATTTATTATAATTTTTAAAACTATTTATTTATTATTTTTTGATATTATAAATATTATAATTAGATCTAGAAAATAAAAAAATAAATTTAATTTGTTCATATGAGATATGATAAATGCATGTTTAGACTAGTTGTAGAATAGTTCTATAAAATTATCTGGAATAAATTTTAATTTGATATGATCAAATTTAAATCTTATTTTTAAAATATTTATGAGATAATTTAGATCTGAAAATATGCATGATATGATACATGAGATTTTTGCAAAATATGTTTTTAGTTAGATTAATTTTTATATATGTGATATATGTTGTAGATCTAACTAGTTTTATAGATTTATCATATTTTTGATTAAGACATTCTCCTTGGTCGTTCGATTATAAGAATGAAGTAGGATTTAAAGATCCTCTCATTTCATTCAATGGGATGTTTTTATTGAAGAGAGAAATCTATTTTTTGGATCAGGTTCATTCAGATCTGATTAGATCAGGAGGGATATTTCAAAAATTTTTTTTTAAGATCTTAATCAAATTTGAAACTTTTCAGATCTAATATTATTAATCTGATAATAAAAATAAAAATAAAAATAAAATCTAATTTAATTATATCTTTGTTTGGATAATCCAATTATTCTGTGATGATCTTGATGCTTGCCTGAGGTTCTGGATGTACCCACGCAAGTGCCTGGCCTCTATCAATATCCACTCGAACAAGATCTAAAGATCTTCTTCTTCTCAATCAATCCTCCAAAATTAGATCTAGATCTAATGTTGAAGGTTTTCAAAATTGTTGTCTCTTGTAGCAGTGTTGCCTTCTTGCTTTCTTAGCACCTTTCACTTGCTTGGATCGCACCCTCTTCATGACCAAAGTCCCTTGGGCATGGAGAGGAGAGAGAGGACTAGAGGGTGGCATGAAAAAGGAGGGAGAGGAGCTATGTGGCTTGGGCTAAAGGCATAATCCATGAATTCTAGGCGTAGATAGAATTTATATAGATCCTACTGCACCATGTAGTGCCACATCATCCTGACCAATCATGGCCCTTTATGCAATCAAATCTAAATTTGATTGGTACAATGACATCATCTAATTCAATCAAATTAGAGTCTCTCAAAACTCTCCTTTGGTGGTGCCAAGATTGGGTCAAAATAAGTCTTCTTGGCGCCATGTAGTTTAATTCCCTGAAGTAACTAAAGTCCCATCTGTATTGGACTCCATCTTCTATCCTCATGGGGCGCATGCCTCCCTAGGCATGCACCCCTTGCTTGTCTACTTTTTAGCAAGGGGACAAGTCCCTAGGTTCTCTTTTATGAGTGCATGATACATGGGCAGATGTCTAAGTATCCAGGGTCAATATTTGACCAATGTCCGAAGACAAGATTTAGCAGGTGACAAAAAATGGTAGGTGTTGTCTCAAATTTATCTTATAAATTAAGATAATCCTTTTCTGACCTGGACAAGCTCCAATCAGATCAAGTAAAGATTTTTGAGTGAGTCTAAACACATTTGGCTCAGTTGAGACAAGCTTTAATGATTGTTAAAGGAGAACATTAGGCTCAATCGTGTGCTAGCACGATTTTTTTGAACCTAATTAAATCTTATTCAAATCAATTGAACTGGGTTAATCTAATTGATGATATCTAGATCTAAATCCTTGTTTGTATCATCCAGTTAGGTTCAATTCTAAATGATAATGGGATATGTCACGATCTCTATTATCGATATCATCGAAACATCTTCCGATGGATCAGAACTTTTCTAATTCAGGTAACTAGTATGATCGATCATCCAAATCATTCTAATTGCTCCCAAAATCCACCAGTGACACCTAGCAGCATATGGTGGTAACCCATTAGAACTGAAAGTGAATCTCTTGGTGTAGTTACCTATGTGATTAAGTTCCTCTATCTTGAGCCCGGACTGGATTAGGGTTAAGGTCATCTCGTTAAACCCTAATTTCCATCATATGAATGTATCATTCGATTCAAGTCCAATGTAAAAATCCTAATAGAAACTCTTTCTATTATTTCACTCTGCCATGGCCATGGGCTTATGGACTTCGTTCTCTTGATCATCATAGGGCTACTCCTCATCTACCGAGGTAGATAGATCCCTTATTGGTGCAATCCAATTCCTACAACGAACATGCTGTAGCCAATATACACATCAGGATTTCGAATAGCTAGGAAATTGAGTTATAGGATAGTCAAACTATAACACCCTCAAGGTGAACTATCAATGCACCTTAGATTAAAGAACCAGACACACCACTACAGCTTCGAGCCAGTCATCGACAAGAAGATAGACTTCCTCATGACTGCTCGAGGTTGTCACACTCAGTGCCCTCATTCTCTAGCGAGTACCTATACTCTCACTCTAGTATCTCTACATCGTAGACTCAAGACTCATCTATCCAAAAGAAGTAATCGTACACCAACATTCTGGATCAATCACCATCCTCATGACGATCCTATGGTCGGGAGCATTTTATAAGTTAATAATAAAAATTCATGTCTTAAATTGTCAACTCTTGAAAGTATGAACTATCATTACCATTAATTCAAGGGATGTATCACAGATACTTTCAAATACACACTGTGATAAAAAATAATTCATTTTATTATTTATAATTAAAATTATAATTTTATCCTTAGAAGTGTATTACAAGTGTCAGTCAATCCGGCTTCTAGGGCACACATATCTAACAAACTCCTACTTGACCTAAAGCCAATTGGCTATAAATCTAAGTCCCATCTTCTCAAGGTGGGCTTCGATCTTCTGCTGGCCCAATGGCTTTGTAAGTGAGTTTGCCACATTGTTTGTGGAGTCAACTCTCTTGACCTCGACGTAATCTTTCTTAAGATAATCATGGATGAGGTGGTATCGCCGCTCGATATGCTTGAATTTTTGATGAGACCTCGGCTCCTTAGCAAGGGCTATGGCATCATTATTGTTGCAGTATAAAGGAATGGCATCCGATGGCATCACCCTAATCTCTATGGCAAACTTCTTATACTAGAATGCCTCCTTCGCAGCTTCTGATGCAGCGATGTACTCTACTTCCATGGTGGAATCTGCTATCACTGTTTGCTTGGAACTCTTCCAACTGAAAATACCACCATTACACACAAACAAACTTTCAGATGTCAGCTTTCGATCATCTATATTGAACATAAAATTTGAATCTGTATATCCCTTGACTTGGAGTTCTTCATTACCAAAGACCAACATCACATCCTTAGTTCTTCTTAAGTACTTAAGGATATATTTCACAGAAGTCTAGTGTTCTTCATCTGAATTTGATTGTATTAGCTCGTGACACTCATAGCATAGGCTATATCAGGTCGTGTACATAACATGGCATACATGAGGCTCTCTATCGCTGAAGCATAAGGGATCCTGCTCATGCATTCAATCTCCTCAGGTGTGTTGGGACACATTTTCATGGAGAGATGAATGCCATGTCTGAAGGGTACTAATCTCCTCTTGGAGTTTTTCATGCTAAACCTCTTTAGCACTTTCTCTATGTACATCTTCTCTGAAAGATCTAGCATCCTATTCGGTCTATCTCTATAGACCTTAATTTCTAGAATAAAGAATGCTTCTCCTAAGTCTCTTATGGAGAATTCTTTAGATAACCATATTTTAACTATGATCAACATGGAAATATCATTTCTAATAAGGAGGATATCATTCACATACAGTATGAGGAAGATAATAGCGCTCCCACTGATCTTTTTAAAAATACATGGTTCCTCCTCATTCTTGATGAAATCAAATAATTTGATCACATCATTAAAATGAGTATTCCAGCTTTGAGATGCTTGCTTAAGTCCATTTATGGACCTTTGCAGCTTGCATACTTTGTGATCAACATCACTGGATGTGAAACCTAGTGGCTGTTCCATGTAGATATCTTCCTCATGGTATCCATTTAAGAATGCCATTTTTACATCCATTTGCCAAATTTTATAATCGAAATAGGCTGCAACAGCAAGCAATATGCTGATGGATTTTAGCATGGCTACTGATGAAAAGGTATTCTGATAGTCAATTTCTTCATGCTGACTATATCCTTTTGCCACTAATCTAGCTTTGAATATTTCCATATTCCCATCTGCACCAATCTTTCTCTTGTAGATCTATTTACACCCAATAGATACTATACCTTTTGGTAGATTTACCAAGATCCAGACTTGGTTTGAGTGTATCGAGTCAATTTCTAACTTCATTATCTCTAACCATTTTTCGGAGTCAATATCCGATATTTTCTCATCAAAAGTTTTCGGATCATCACCTTGAACCCCATTATCTATGAGGAACATTTCCTCTACTTTCTCTAAAATAGTACCTAAGTACCTCTCAGAAGGACAAAAAATCCTTTCCGATCTATGAGGTAGAGGAGGTTGTGATTGTATTGGCTAAATCTGATTGTTCATAGATCCTTACCGTCCTTATGAATTTTTCCTGACTTGATTCTTTAAGCAATTTGAAACATTTTTAGAAGTGGACTGAGTCATATATTGTGCTTTGATTGAAAATACATATAGTGAAGGAAATCCTGATTTCCCGGTCCAGGTTCGTTCAGATCTGATCAGATCAAGAGATATATTTCAAAAATTTTTCTCTTTGATCCTAATCAGATCTGATATGTTTTAGATCTGATTCTTATTATTTTAATAATAAAATAAAATAAGATAAATTAAATCAAATTTAATTTACCTTGATTTGGGTAATCCTATTACCCTGTTGATGATCCTGTTGCAGCGGAAGGTTCTGGATCTAGCCACGCAAGTGCCTGGCCTCTACCGGTATCCACTCGGGTTGGATCTGGAGATCCTCTTCTTCTCTATCACGTCTCCAAAAATTCAGATCTGGATCTGATCTGGAGGATCTTCAAAACTCTTTTGAAGATCAGCAGTCGTCCTTTGCAGCAGCGCAGCCTTCTTAGCTTTTGATCGCCTTTCTCTTGATCTGGATCGCACCAACCAAGAATCCAAAACTTTTGGACGTGGAGAGGAGAGGGAGAAGGTGGCTTTGGCATGGAGGAAGGAGAGGAGAGGCAGCCTTGGGGCATGGAGAATTGTGATCTCTAATTAATCTTTTGAGTTGGGCGCAGGGTCTTATTTATAGACTAATTGTGATCCAACTCCTCTTCTTCCCAACCAATCACAACCCTTTGTGAAATCAGATCTAAATCTGATTGGTGGGAATAGAGTCCCCTGGATTCCTCCTTAGAGGGTGCCTAAGACCAGTCAAAGTTGGTTCTTAGAAGAACTCTAATTGGAATCCAAAAAGGAGATGGAGTCCTTGTCCAACAAGGGACTCCTAGGCGCCTCCAACTTGGGCACACGCCAAGGGTGGCGTGCGCCCTCCTCCTTGCCAGGTTCTGGCAGGGGGACAGGCCCCCACCAGCTCTCCAATAGGTGCATGACATGTGGTCAAAAGTCAAAGTGTCAATGGTCAACATTTGACCAGTCAAAGGTAGACTTTTGACCAAAGTCAAAGAACAAGAAATGGCAGGTGACCAAAAATGGCAGGTAATGTCTTACAAAATAAGACAACCTTTTCTGACTTGGACAACCTCCAGTCAGACCATATGAAGGCCTCTGATTGAGCACAAACTCCTTTGGCTCAGTCAGGACAACTTATTTATGATAGTAAAAGAAGAACGTTAGGTTCAATCGAGTGCTAGCACGATTTTCTTGAACCTAATTGAATCTCATTCAGATCAATTGAACTAGATCAGTTCAATTGATGATCACCAGATTCAAACCCTTGTTTGTGTGACCCAGTTAGGTTCAGTTCTGTATGGTAATGGGATATGTCATGATCTCTATCATCGACATCATCGAAACTCCTTTCGATGGATCAGAACTCTTCTGATTCGAACAGCTAGAATGATCGATCATCTAAATCATTCTAATTGCTCCCAAAATCCACCAGTGACACCTAGCAGTATATGGTGGCAACCCATCAGAGCTGAATGCGAACCTCTTGGTGCAGCTACCTGTGTGATTAAGTTCTTCTATCTTGAGCCCCGATCAGATTAGGGTTAAGGTGAACTCGTCAAACCCTAGTCTCTGTCATATGATGTAATCATTCGATTCGAGTCCAATGTGAAAATCTAAATAGAAACTCTTTCTATTATTTCACTCTGCCATGGCCATGGGCTTCTGGACTTGATTCTCATGATCATCATAGGGCTGCTCCTCTACCACCGAGGTAGATAGATTCCATCTTGATGCAATCCAGTTCCTACAATGAACATGCTATAGCCAACATACACCTCAGGGTTCCATATGGCTAGGAGACCGAGTAATGGTGTAGTCAAACTATAACACCCTCAAGGTGAACTGCCGATGCATCTCAGGTCAAAGAACCAGACACACTACTGCAGCATCGAGTCAGTCATTGACGAGAAGGTAGACTTCCTAATGACTACTCGAGGTGGTCACGCTCAGTGCCCTCGTTCTCTAACGAGTACCTGTACTCTCGCTCCGGTGTCTCCACACCGTAGACTCAAGACTCATCTACTAAAGAGAAGCGATTGTACACCAACCTTCCGGATCAATCACCATCCTCGTGATGATCCTATGGTCGGGAGCATTTTATGAGTTAATAATGATTATTCATGTCTTAAATTTTCAACTCTTGAAAATATGAATTATCATTACCATTAACTCAAAGGATGTATCACAGACACTAAATACACATATGTGATAGAAAATAACCCATTTTATTGATTATAGTCAAAATTATAATTTTGCCCCTAGAAGTGTATTACAAGTGTCAGCCAATTCTGGCTTCTAGGGCACATATATCTAACAATCTCCCACTTGTCCTAAAGCCAATTGGCTACAAGTCTAAGTCCCATCTTCTCAAGGTGGGCTTCGATCTTCTGCTGGCCCAACGGCTTTGTAAGTGGGTCTGCCACATTATCTGTGGAGTTGACTCTCTTGACCTCGACGTAACCCTTCTCGAGGTAATCGCGGATGAGGATGGTATCGCCGCTCAATGTGCTTGGATTTCTGGTGAGACCTCGGCTGAGACCCTTAGCAAGGGCTATGGCGCCATTGTTGTCGCAGTATAGAGGAATGGCATCTGATGGCATTACTCCAATTTCTGCAGCAAACTTCTTTGTACCAGAATGCTTCCTTCGCAGCCTCTGATGCAGCGATATATTCTGCTTCCATGGTGGAATCTGCTATCACAGTTTGCTTGGAACTCTTCCAGCTGACAGCACCACCATTGCACACAAACAGACTTCCAGATGTCGACTTTCGATCATCTATATCGGACATGAAATCCGAGTCTGTGTATCCCTGGACTTGGAGTTCTCCATTACCAAAGACCAACATCATATCCTTAGTTCTTCTCAAGTACTTAAGGATACATTTCACAGAAGTCCAGTGTTCTTCACCTGGATTTGACTGATATCTGCTTGTGACACTCACAGCATGGGCTATATCAGGTCGTGTACATAGCATGGCATACATGAGGCTCCCTATTGCAGAAGCATAAGGGATCTTGCTCATGCGTTCTATTTCCTCAGGTGTGCTAGGGCACATCTTCTTGGAAAGATGAATACCATGTCTGAAGGGTATTAATCCCCTCTTAGAGTTTTCCATACTAAACCTCTTTAGTACTTTCCTCTATGTACATCTTCTGTGAAAGTCCTAGCATCCTATTCGGTCTATCCCTATAGACCTTAATTCCTAGAATAAAGGATGCTTCACCTAGGTCTTTCATGGAGAATTCCTTGGACAACCATAATTTTGACTGATGTCAACATGGGAATATCATTCCCAATAAGGAGGATGTCATCCACGTACAATACGAGGAAGACAACAGCGCTCCCACTGACCCTTTTTGAAAACACATGGTTCCTCTTCATTTTTGATGAAACCAAACTTTTTGATCACATCATTGAAATGAGTGTTCCAGCTCCGAGATGCTTGCTTAAGTCCATATATGGACCTTTGCAGCTTGCAAACCTTGTGATCAGTATCACTGGATGTGAAACCTAGCGGCTGTTCCATATAGATATCTTCCTCAAGATATCCATTTAAGAATGCCGTTTTCACGTCCATTTGCCATATTTCATAATCGAAATAGGCTGCAACGGCAAGCAATGTGCGGATGGATTTTAGCATAGCCACTGGGGAAAAGGTATCCTGATAGTCAATGCCTTCGCGTTGACTATAACCTTTTGCCACTAGTCTAGCCTTGAATGTCTCCACATTCCCATCTGCACCAATCTTTCTCTTGAAGATCCATTTACACCCAATAGGTACTATACCTTCTGGTGGATCTACCAAGGTCCAGACTTGGTTTGAGTGCATCGAGTCAATTTCTGACTGCATTGCCTCTAGCCATTTCTCGGAGTCGATATCTGATATCGCCTCGTTGTAGGTTTTGGGATCATCACCATGAGCACCATTACCTACGAGGAACATTTTCCTCTACTTCCTCTGAAATAATACCTAAGTATCTTTCAGGGGGATGGGAAACTCTTTCCGATCTACGAGGTGGAGGAGGTAGTGTTCTTATTGGCTCAACCTGATTTGGTTCCAATTGGTCCTTAGCTCGTTCTGCTTGTGAGACTTTCTCATCAAGCTTAATCTGCTTTCCAATGCCGCTATCTTGAATAAACTATTTTTCAAGAAAGATGGCATGTCGACTCACAATCACATTGTGGTCTTCTGGAATGTAGAAATAGTATCCTAATGACTCTTTAGGATATCCTATGAATCGAGCTCTGAAGGACCTAAACTCTAACTTGTCCGCTTGTTGTCTTTTGACATGAGCCGGACAACCCCAAATTCTGAGATGACTCAGACTTGGTTTCTTACCGTGCCATATCTCATACGGTGTGGTAGGAACGGTTTTAGAGGGAACCCTATTCAGTAGATAAATTGAAGTTAACAATGAATGTCCCCAAAGAAAATCAGGGAGGTCTGTGAAGCTCATCATGGATCGAACCATATCCAATAGAGTCCGATTTCTCCATTCTGAAACCCCGTTGAGTTGAGGTGTTCCTGGTGGAGTCCATTGAGAGACTATGCCATTTTTCCTTGAGATAGTCTAGGAATTTTCGGCTAAGGTATTCACCTCCTCGATCTGATCGAAGAACCTTAATGGGTTTTTCCAGTTTGTTTTTCTACTTCATGTCTGAATTCTTTGAACTTTTCAAAAGCTTCAGACTTGTGTCTCATAAGATACACATACCCATACCTAGACAGATCATCGGTAAAGGTAATGAAGTAGACAAAATTGCCTCTAGCCGGCACATCAAATGGGCCGCACACATCAGTATGTACTAGGGCAAGGAGATCTATGGCCCTCTCCCCATGTCCAACAAAAGGGAGTTTAGTCATTTTGCCTTGAAGACAAGATTCACAAGTTGGATATGACTCGAAAGTCAATGGACTCAATAGCCCATTTTTCTCCAATTTGTTGATCCTATCTTCTGCTATATGACCTAATCTCAGGTGCCATAGATATCTGTCGTTTGGACTATCCCTAGGTCGTTTGGCATTCACGTTTTGCTCGATAGTTAGAATAGGTACATCAATATGTAGCTGATAAAGACCATTAATAAGGAAACCATTTGCAATTTTATTTCTTTCATAAAGAATGTTACAATGGTCCTTAAAGAAGGTAATCACATAGCCTTCTTAGTGCTAAGCATGAAACAGAAATCAAATTCCTGCTAGCTGCAGGCACATAATAACAGTCTTTCAAAACTAAGTCTAAACCAGATGGTAATCGAAGAGGGTATGTTCCCACGGCTACTGCAGCAACTCTTGCTCCATTACCGATGCGTAGGATCATGTCTCCATCCCTCAGCCTCCTGCTATCCTCAAGACCCTGCATGGAAGTGCACAGATGAGCACTAGAACCAGAGTCAAGCACCCAACTGGATGCAGAAGAAACCGTAAGGTTAGACTCAATAACGAGCATACCTCCAGAAGGACCTTCCTTCTTGTTCTTCAGGGTGGCCAGGTAAGTAGGGCAGTTCCGCTTCCAATGGCCGTCGCTGTTGCAATGGAAACACTTTCCTTTGACATCGGCCTTTTTCTTCGGCTCTGCCTTCTTCTTCTTTGATCCTTCCACCTTTTGCTTTTTCACAGACTTCTTTTTCTTTCCATAAGACTTTCTTTTGGAAGAAGTCCATTCCATAGCAAGAACTGAGCCTTTAGAACCTTTCATAGAAAGCTCAGCGGTAACCAGCATATTCATTAATTCGGCCAAGGAATTTTGAAGTTTATGCATGTGGTAATTCATGATGAATTGCCCATATGCATCAGTCAAGGATTGCAGAATAATATCGTTCTGCAGATCCAAGTCCTAACTTCACACCGAGCTTCTCAAGCTCTTCCATGTCCTTGATCATTGTCAGACAGTGATCTTGGACTGACTGCCCATCACGCATCTTAGCCTTAAAAAGTCATTTCGTGACTTGATATTTGGCTGCGCGACTCTGTTCACCAAACATCTCCTGCAGGTGAGCCAACATTTGGCGAGCAGTCCCGATATCTTCATGTTGGCGCTGGAGCTCATCAGACATCGAGCCCAACATGTAATATCTGGCCTTATTATCTTCGTCTATCCATTTTTCCAGAGACGCTCTCTGTTCAAGTGGATGGACGGGCTGGTAAGGTGGGAGGGTCCTGGTCCAAGTACATGGGTTAACTTCTCTGAACCCAAAACTAATTTTGTAGTTCCTGAGCCAATCTTTATAATTGGGTCCAGTCAGTCTATGTGTGTCCAGGATACGTGCCAATGGGTTGGACGCAGACATTTTTCCTGTAGAGAGTCAAAGATTCTAGTTAGATACTGTAATTTTGACTTGACCAATTTATTTAGGGATTTTATTTTTAAACAAATTAGCTCCCACTATTTTCTCGGATCCCTACACTCCCTCTGTAGAGATGCAAAAATCTCCACGATTAATGATTTCTAGTGGGTGGTGCGGTCTCACCAACTGACTCATCACCTCACCTAACAGTTATTGGTGATGGGTTAGCCAATGAGTGAACAACTCTTGTTCAATGATTCTCTAATCATGGTGCACCCAAACTTGGTCTCTAATTCATGAATCTCACCGTATCCAAAATATTGATCCACTCCTTAGTTAAGTCAGACCCACCATTTGCATAGACTGGGATTCCTAATTGAGTCTCTCACCGTATCCGAAATATTGAGCCCAACTCATCCTCCAGCCCATAGCATCCAATGCCTAATAGACATGGTTGCATCTTCCCGGTGCAACTGAGCCACTGTATCCAGCCGAGAACAATCAACCCCGGGAAGGGCCCGCACATCTACAATGGTGGAAGACCTCAGACTTAATCTTTTCTTAGGGAGAATTGATTCAGGTCTCATTAAACTAGACTTGGTCATAGTCATAACAATTATGACTAACCTAGTGGCATGGGTTAGCTCGGATTATTGACCACCTCAGATCAGAACTGTGTCAACAGATATGGCCAGGTAAGTGAGATCGGTGGAAGGAATATGCCATTAACTCGTACAAGAATGCATTCAGGTCGAGTAGCTTCCAATTAAAAACCAGTCGGTCGTATGTGCCAAACTTACCTTAGACACCAAATTGTTGAGCCAGAACCAATTGGGTTAGCCTACAATCCAGACTCTAACCTCTGAGCCTAATTAGGTCTTGCTTGATCGTGACTCGATCTTGACCCAGACTTAATCCTATTAGGCTGGTCAATTTAAGCATTGTTGATCCCATCTAACCAACTCTTGATTCGGTTTGATCAACCGCTTAGACCTAATTGAGCTACCCAAGCCCGAACCCAGTATTATGAATATGTCTTAGATCTGAAATTCTCAATTTTAGACCTAATTAATATTCCATAATCTTAATTCTTAATTAAGTAGGGTTCATAAACAAAATATGCACAATAAATCCTAGGGTTTCAGGATCTAGGGTTTTGCAGAAAGTAAGTTTTGGGTTTCTGATTAAGGACGAACACGCAGCACCCCTACACATCATAAGAACACCCCATCGAATGGGAAGAGAGGGCCTTTAAACCCTTCTTCATTCTTATGACCGGACGGCCAAGAGGAACGCCTTAATCAGGAACATGCAATACTACAAAATAGTTTTAGATCTATATCATATATCTCATATACAAATTAGATCTAATCATGGCATATTTTGCATACATCTCATGTATCGAATCATGCATATTTTTAGATCTAAATTATCTCATAATAATCTAAAAAATTAGATTTAAATTGATCTAATCAAAATAAATTCTAATCTAGACAATTATGTAGAACTATTCTACAACTAGTCTAGACATGCATCAATCATATCTCATATGATATTTAAAATTAAATAATTTTTATTTGCTATTTTTTAGATGTTATTATAATAATTATAATATCAAAAAATAGTAAATAAATAGATCTAAAATATGATTTAATCAGATTAAATCAAAAACATGCAAGACTATTCTATAGAACTATTCTATTTTAGAACTAGTCATGCATATTTTCTAATCTTAGATCCAAATCATTTAATTTTAATTTTTTCTGATTTTAGATCTGATCACATCTCATGTGACATCTAAAATTCATTTATTTTTTAATTAAAATAAATTTAAAATTCAGATCTAAAACACTTTTAGAACCTTGGCTCTGATACCAGTTGAAGGAAAATCCTGATTTCTCGGATCCAGGTTCGTTCAGATCTGATCAGATCAAGAGATATATTTTAAAAATTTTTTTTTCTTTGATCCTAATCAGATCTAAGATATTTTAGATCTAATTCTTATTATTTTAATAATAAAAATAAAATCTAAATAAATTAAATCAAATTTAATTTACCTTGATGTGGGTAATCCTATTACCCTGTTGATGATCCTATATGCAGCGGAAGGTTCTGGATCTAGCCACGCAAGTGCCTGGCCTCTACCGGTATCCACTCAGGCTGGATCTAGAGATCCTCTTCTTCTCTATCATGTCTCCAAAAATTAGATCTGGATCTGATCTGGAGGATCTTCAAAACTTCTTTTGAAGATCAGCAGTCGTCCTTTGCAGCAGCGCAGCCTTCTAGCTTTCAGTCGCCTTTCTTCTGATCTGGATTGCACCAACCAAGAATCCAAAACTTTTGGATGTGGAGAGGAGAGGGAGAAGGTGGGTTTGGCATGGAGGAAGAGAGGAGAAGCAGCCTTGGGGCATGGAGAATTGTGATACTCTAATGATCTTTGAGTTGGGCGCAGGGTCTTATTTATAGACTATTTATGATCCAACTCCTCTTCTTCCCAACCAATCACAACCCTTTGTGAAATCAGATCTAAATCTGATTGGTGGGAATAGAGTCCCCTGGATTCCTCCTTAGAGGGTGCCTAAGACCAGTCAAAGTTGGTTCTTAGGAGAACTCTAATTGGAATCCAAAAAGGAGATGGAGTCCCTGTCCAACAAGGACTCCTGGGTGCCTCTAGCTTGGGCACATGCCAAGGGTGGCGTGCGCCCTCCTCCTTGCCTAGGTTCTGGCAGGGGGACAGGCCCCCACCAGCTCTCCAATAGGTGCATGACATGTGGACAAGAAGTCAAAGTGTCAATGGTCAACATTTGACCAGTCAAAGGTAGACTTTTGACCAAAGTCAAAGAACAAGAAATGGCAGGTGACCAAAAATGGCAGGTAATGTCTTACAAAATAAGACAACCTTTTCTGACTTGGACAACCTCCAGTCAGACCATATGAAGGCCTCTGATTGAGCACAAACTCCTTTGGCTCAGTCAGGACAACTTATTTATGATAGCAAAAGAAGAACGTTAGGTTCAATCGAGTGCTAGCACGATTTCCTTGAACCTAATTGAATCTCATTCAGATCAATTGAACTAGATCAGTTCAATTGATGATCACCAGATTCAAACCCTTGTTTGTGTGACCCAGTTAGGTTCAGTTCTGTATGGTAATGGGATATGTCATGATCTCTATCATCGACATCATCGAAACTCCTTTCGATGGATCAGAACTCTTCTGATTCGAACAGCTAGAATGATCGATCATCTAAATCATTCTAATTGCTCCCAAAATCCACCAGTGACACCTAGCAGTATATGGTGGCAACCCATCAGAGCTGAATGCGAACCTCTTGGTGCAGCTACCTGTGTGATTAAGTTCTTCTATCTTGAGCCCCGATCAGATTAGGGTTAAGGTGAACTCGTCAAACCCTAGTCTCTGTCATATGATGTAATCATTCGATTCAAGTCCGATGTGAAAATCTAAATAGAAACTCTTTCTATTATTTCACTCTGCCATGGCCATGGGACTTCTGGACTTGATTCTCATGATCATCATAGGGCTGCTCCTCTACCACCGAGGTAGATAGATTCCATCTTGATGCAATCCAGTTCCTACAATGAACATGCTATAGCCAACATACACCTCAGGGTTCCATATGGCTAGGAGACCGAGTAATGGTGTAGTCAAACTATAACACCCTCAAGGTGAACTGCCGATGCACCTCAGGTCAAAGAACCAGACACACTACTGCAGCATCGAGTCAGTCATTGACGAGAAGGTAGACTTCCTAATGACTACTCGAGGTGGTCACGCTCAGTGCCCTCATTCTCTAACGAGTATCTGTACTCTCGCTCTGGTGTCTCCACACCGTAGACTTAAGACTCATCTACTAAAGAGAAGCAATTGTACACCAACCTTTCGGATCAATCACCATCCTCGTGATGATCCTATGATCGGGAGCATTTTATGAGTTAATAATGATTATTCATGTCTTAAATTTTCAACTCTTGAAAATATGAATTATCATTACCATTAACTCAAAGGATGTATCATAGACACTAAATACACTTATGTGATAGAAAATAATCCATTTTATTGATTATAGTCAAAATTATAATTTTGCCCCTAGAAGTGTATTACAAGTGTCAGCCAATACTGGCTTCTAGGGCACATATATATAACATTAGGATATCCTATGAATCGAGCTCTAAAGGACCTATTGTCTAACTTATCCGTTTGTTGTCTTTTGACATGAGCCAGACAACCCCAAATTCTAAGATGACTTAGACTTAGTTTCTTACCATGTCATATCTCATATGGTGTGGTAGGAATGATTTTAGAAAGAACCCTATTTAGTAAATATATAGCAGTTAATAGACTATGTCTCCAAAAAAAATTAGAAAGATCTGTGAAGCTCATCATGGATTGGACCATATCTAATAGGGTCCTATTCCTTCGTTCTGAAATCTCATTGAGTTGAGGTATTCTAGGTGGAGTCCATTGAGAGACTGTGCCCTTTTGCTTGAGATAGTTCAGAAATTCCTGACTAAGGTATTCACCTCCTCGATCTGATCGAAGAATCTTAATGGATTTTCTAGTTTGTTTTTCAACTTCATGTCTAAATTTCTTAAACTTTTCAAATGATTCAGACTTGTGTCTCACAAGATGCACATACCCATATCGAGATAAATCATGGGTAAAGATTATGAAGTAGTCGAAGTTGCCTTTAGCTGATACATCAAATAGGCCGCACACATCAGTATGTACTAGGGCAAGTAGTTTCATGGCCCTTTTCCCATGTCCTACAAAAGGGAGCTTAGTCATTTTGCCATTAAGGCATGATTCATAAATTGGATATGACTCGGAAGTCAACAAACTCAATAGTCTAATTTTCTCCAATTTGTTAATCCTATCTTCTGCTATATGACCTAGTCTTAGGTGCCATAGATACCTATTGTTTGGATTATCCCTGGGTCATTTTGATCTTATGGCTTTCACATTTTGCTCGATATTAAAGATAAATACATCAATATGTAACTAGTAGAGACCGCTAATAAGAAAATCACTTGCAATTTTATTTTTTTCATAAAGAATATTATAACGGTCTTTAAGAAAACTAATTACATAGCCTTCTTATGCTAAACATAAAATAGAAATCAAATTCCTGCTTACAGCAAGCACATAATAACAATCCTTAAGTACTAAATCTAAGCCAGATAGTAGTCGAAAAGGATAGGTTCCCACGGCCACAACAGCAACCCTTGCTTTATTTTTGATGCATAGGATCATCTCACCATCCCTCAGCCTTCTACTATCCTTAAGATCCTGCATAGAAGTGCACAAATGAGCACTAAAATCAGAGTCAAGCATCCAATTGGATGCAGAAGAAATCATAAGGTTAGGTTCAATAATGAGCATACCTCCAGAAGGACCTATTTTCTTCTTATTTTTCAGGATGGCAAGGTATGTAGGGCAGTTCTACTTCCAATGGCCATTAGTATTACAATAGAAATACTTTTCTTTATCAGCGGCTTTCTTCTTCAGCTCTGCCTTCTTTTTCTTTTCGCCTTCCACCTTCTGCTTTTTCATAGGCTTCTTCTTTTTTTCAAAAAATTTTCTCTTGGTAGAAGTCCATTCCATAGCAAGTACTAAGCCTTTAGAATCTTTCATAAAAAGCTCAGCAGTAACCAGCATATTCATAAGCTCGGCTAGAGTATTCTAAAGATTATGCATATAGTAGTTCATAATGAACTGCCCATACGCATTAGTCAAGGATTGCTAAATTATATCATTCTGTAGATCCTGGCCTAACTTTGCTTCGAGCTTCTCAAGCTCTTCCAAGTCCTTGATCATCATCAGATAATGATCTTGGACTGACTGTCCATCATGCATTTTAGTCTTAAATAGTCATTTAGTGACCTGATATTTGGTTGTGCAACTCTGTTCACCAAATAACTCTTACAGGTGAGCCAACATTTGGCTGGCAGTCTTGATATCTTCATGTTGACACTGAAGCTTATCAAACAATGCGCCCAACATATAGTATCTGGCCTTATTATCTTCATCTGTCCATTTGTTAAGAGATGCTCTCTGTTCAGTGGATGGATGAGCTGGTAAGATGGAGGGATCCTGATCCAATATATGAGTCAACTTCTCAAAATCCAAAATAATTTTGAAGTTCTGGAGCCAATTCTTATAATTGAGTTCGGTCAGTCTATGGGTATCTAGGATACGGGCTAGTGGGGTGGATGCAGATATTTTCTTTTTTTCTATAGAGAGTCAAAGTTTTTAGTTAGATTTTGTAATTAAGATTTGACCAATTTGTTTAGAGGTTTGATTTTTAAATAAATTAGCTCTCACTATTTTCTTGAATCCCTACACTCTCTTTGTAGAGATGCAAAAATCTTCATGATTACTGATGTCTAGTGGGTGGTGCAGTCCCACCAACTAACTCATCACCTCATCTAATAGTTATTGATGATGGGTTAGCCAATGAGTGAACAACTCTTATCCAATGATTCTCTAATCATGGTGCACCCAAACTTGATCTCTAGTTCATTAATCTCACCATGTCTGAAATATTGATCCACTCCTTAGTTAAGTCAGACCCACCATTTGCATAGATTGGATTCCTAATTGGGTCTCTTATCGTATCCAAAATATTGAGCCCAATCCATCCTTCAGTCCGTAGCATCCAGTGCCTAATAGAATGGTTGCATCATTTTGGTGCAACTGAACCACTATGATCAGTCGAGAATAATCAACCTCAGAAAGGGCCCACACATCTACAATGGTGGAAGACCTTAGACTTAATCTTTTCTTGGGAAGATTTGATTTAGGTCTCTTTAATCTTGACTTGACATAGCCATAACCATTATGACTATCCTAGTGGCATGGGTTAGCTTGGATTGTTAGCCACCTTAGATCATGATTGGGTCGACAAATATGGCTAGATAAGTGAGATCGGTGGAAGGGATATGCCATTAACTTGACAAGGATGCATTCGAATCAAGTAGCTCCCAATTAAAAATCAGTCGATCGTATCTACCAAACTTACCTTAGACACCAAATTGTTGAGCCAAAATCAATTGGATTAGCCTACAATCCAGACTCTAACCTTGAGCCTAATTAGGTCTTAACTTGATCGATCACTCATGTGACTCAATCTTGATCCAGACTTAATCCTATTAGGCTATTCAATTTAAGTACTCTTGATCCCACCTAATCAACTCTTGATTCAATTTGATCAACTACTAGACCTAATTGAGCTACCCAAGCCCGAATCCAATTTTATGAATATGTCTTAGACCTAAAAATACTCCATTTTAGACCTAATATATTTTATAATCTTAATTCTCAATTATGTTTAGGGTTCATAAATAAAACATGTATATAAAATTCTAGGGTTCTAGGATATTGCATTTTACAGAAAATAAGTTTTGATTTTTGATTAAGGTCGAACATGTAGCACCCTTACACAATATAGGAATACGTCATCGAATGGGAGGAGAGGCTCTTTAAACCCTACTTTGTTCTTATGATCGGACGGTCAAGGAAAATGTCTTAATCAAAAATATGATAAATCTATAAAACTAGTTAGGTCTACAACATGTATCATATATATAAAAATTAATCTAACTAAAAATATATTTTGCATACATCTCATGTATCCTATTATGCATATTTTTATATCTAAATTATCTTATAAATATCTAAAAAATAAAATTTAAATTTGATTATATCAAATTAAAATTTATTCTAAAAAATTTTGTATAACTATTCTTCAATTAGTCTAAACATGCATCTATCATATCTCATATGAACAAATTAAATAAATTTATTTTTTATTTTTTAGATCTAATTATAATATATATAATATCAAAAAATAGTAAATAAATAGATCTAAAAATTTTAATTAATCAAATTAAAATTATGATCATGCTAGACTATACATAGAATAATTCTATTTCTAGTCTAGTCATGCATCTCATATATCTTAGATCTAGATTATTTAATTTTTAATTTTTTAATTTTAGATCTAATCATATATAATGTGACATCTAAAATCATATAATTACTAAATTAAAAATAAATTAAAATTAGATCTAATAAATTATAGAATTTGGCTCTGATACCAATTAAAGGAAAAAATCTATTTTTTGGATCAAATTCGTTCAGATCTGATTAGATCAGGAGGGATATTTCAAAAAAAATTTTCTAAGATCCTAATTAGATCTGAAACTTCTCAAATCTAATCTTATTAATCTAATAATAAAAGTAAAAATAAAAATTAAATATAATTTAATTATACTTTTGTTATGGATAATCTAATTATCCTATGATGATCCTGATGCTTGCTTGATGTTTTGGATGTAGACATGCAAGTGCCTGACCTCTACCGGTATCCACTCAGGCAGGATCTAAAGATCTTCTCCTTCTCAATTAATCTTTCAAAAATCAGATCTGGATCTGATCTTGAGGGTCTTCAAATTGGCTTTTAAAGAATAGCCGTTGTCTTCAAATCTGATCTTGAGGGTCTTCAAATTACTTGTTTGGATCGCACCTTCTTCATGCCCAAAGTCCTTTGAGCATGGAGAGGAGAGAGATGACCAGAGGGTGGCATGCAGAAGGAGGGAGAGGGGCTATGTGGCTTGGGCTAAAGGCAGAATCCTTGAATTCTAGGCGCAGACAAGGTTTATATAGATCCTATTGTGCCATGCAGTGCCACATCATCCTAGCCAATCACGGCCATTTATGCAATCAGATCTAAATCTGATTGATGAGATGACATCATATGATCCAATCAGATTAGAGTCCCTCAAAACTCTCCTTAGGTGGCATCATGATTGGATCAAAATAAGTCTTCTTGGTGCCACCTAGTTTGATTCCCTGAAGCAACTGGAGTCCAATCTATATGGGACTCCATCTTCTATCCTCATGGGGTGCATGCCTAGGGTGCACGCCTTCCTAGTCATGCACCCCTTACCTATCTAGTTTTTAGTAGGGGACAAGTCTTCAGGTTCTCTCTTATGAATGCATGACACATGGGCAGATGTCTAAGTGTCTAGGGTCAATGTTTGACCAATATCTGAAGATAAGATTTAGTAGATGATGGAAAATGATAGGTGTTATCTTAAATTTATCTTATAAATTAAGATGATCCTTCAATGTTTGACCAATATCCGAAGATAAGATTTAGTAGATGACGGAAAATGATAGGTGTTATCTTAAATTTATCTTATAAATTAAGATGATCCTTTTCTAACCTAGACAAGCTCTAGTCAAACTAAGTAATGGTTCCTAAGTGAGCCCAAACATATTTGGCTCAGTCGAGACAAGCTTTAATAATTGTTAAAAGAGAATATTAGGCTTAATCGTGTGTCAGCATGATTTTCTTGAACGTAATTGAATCTTATTCAAATCAATTAAACTAGGTTAATCCAATTGATGATATCTAGATCCAAAACTTTGTTTGTGTGATTCAATTAGATTTAGTTTTGTATGGTAATGGGATATGTTGCAATCTCTATCATCGACATCATCGAAACCTCTTTCGATGGATCAAAACTTTTCTGATTCAGACAACTAGTATGATCGATCATCCAAATCATTCTAATTGCTCCCAAAATCCATTTGTGACACCTAGCAGCATATGGTGGTAATCCATCAGAACTAAAAGAAAACCTCTCGGTGTAGTTACCTATGTGATTAAGTTTTTCTATCTTGAGCTCTGATCTGATTAGGGTTAAAGTGATCTCATCAAATCCTAATTTTTGTCATATGAATTAATCATTTGATTCAAGTCCAATGTGAAAACCCTAATAGAAACTCTTTCTATTATTTCACTTTGCCATGGCCATGGGTTTATGGACTTGATTCTCATGATCATCATAGGGCTCCTCTTCATCTATCGAGGTAGATATATCCCTTATTGGTGCAATCCAATTCCTACAATGAACATGCTATAGCCAATATACACCTCAGGATTTTGAATGGTTAGGAGATCGAGTTATGGTGTAGTCAAACCATAACATCCTCAAGATGAACTGTCGATGCACCTCAGGTCAAAGAATCAGACATACCACTGCAGCTTCGAGCTAGTCACTGATGAGAAGGTAAACATACTCATGACTACTTGAGGTGGTCACGCTCAATGCCCTCATTCTCTAATGAGTACTTGTACTCTTTCTTTGGTGTCTCTACATCGTAGACTCAAGACTCATCTATCCAAAAGAAGCGATCGTACACCAACCTTCCGGATCAATCACCATCCTCATGATGATCCTATGGTCGGGAGCATTTTATGAGTTAATAATAAAAATTCATATCTTAAATTTTTAACTCTTAAAAATATGAACTATCATTACCATTAACTTAAGGAATGTATCACAGACACTTTTAAATACACACTGTGATAGAAGATAACTTATTTTATTATTTATTATTAAAATTATAATTTTATCCTTAGAAGAGTATTACAAGTGTCAGCCAATCTGGCTTCTAGGGCACACGTATCTAACACTTATGATGTATAGGGATGCTGCGTGTTCGTCCTTAATCAAAAATTAAAAAGTTATTTTCTACAAAATCATAGGTCCTGAAATCCTAGGATTTTATATACATATTTTGTTTATTAACCCTAAACATAATTAAGAATTAAGATTATGAAGTATATTTGGTCTAAAATTGAGAATTTTTAGATCTAAGATATATTCATAAAATTGGGTTCGAGCTTGGGTAGCTCAATTAGGTCTAGCGGTTGATCAAATCGAATCAAGAGTTGGTTAGGTAGAATCAAGAGTACTTAAATTGACCAGTCTAATAGAATTAAGTTTGGGTGAAGGTTGAGTCACATAAGTGATCGATCGAGTTAAGGCCTAATTAGGCTCAGTGGTAAGAGTCTGAATTGTAGGCTAATCTGATTGGTTCTGGCTTAACAATTTGGTGTCTAAGGTAAGTTTGGCAGATATGACCGACTGATTTTTAATTGGGAGCTACTCAACTCGAATGCGTTCTTGTAGAGTTAATGGCATATCCCTTCCACTAGTCTCACTTACCTGGCCATATTTGTCAATCCAGTCCTGATCTAAGGTGGCTAACAATCTGAGCTAACCCATGCCACTAGGTTAGTCATAATAGTTATGGCTATGTCAAGTCAAGTTTAAAGAGATCTAAATCAAATCTTTCTAAGAAAAAATTAAGTCTATGGTCTTCCACCATTATAGATGTGTGGGCCCTTCCCGAGGTTGATTATTCTTGGCTAGTCACAGTGGTTCAGTTGCACCGAAAAGACGCAACCATGTCTATTAGGTATTGGATGCTATAGGTTGGAGGATAGATTAGGCTTAATATTTCGATTACGGTGAGAGACCCAATTAGAAATTCAATCTATGCAAATGGTGGGTCTAACATAACTAAGGAGTGGATCAATATTTCAGGCACGATGAGATTCATGAATTACAGACCTAGTCTGGGTGCACCATGATTAAAGAATCATTGGATAAGAGTTGTTCACTCATTGGCTAACCCATCACCAATAACTGTTAGTTAAGGTGATGAGTTAGTTGGTGGGACTGCACCACCCACAAGAAATTAGTAATTATAGAGATTTTTGCATTTTTATCGAGGAAGTGTAGGGATCCGAGAAAATAGTGGGAGCTAATTTATTTAAAAATCAAACCCATAAACAAATTGGTTAAGTCTAAGTTATAAAATCTAAATAGAAACTTTGATTCTCTATAGAAAAAAAAAAATATCTGCATCCAACCCACTAGCCCGTATCCTAGACACCCATAGACTGACCAGACCCAATGACAAGTATTGGCTCCAAAACTTTAAAATTATTTTAGATTCCAAGAAGTTGACTCATGTATTGGACTAGGATCCCTCCACCTTAGCAGCTTATCCATCCGCTGAATAGAGAGCATCTCTTGACAAGTGGATAGATGAAGATAATAAGGCCAGATACTACATGTTGGGCTCGATGTCTAATGAGCTTCAATGCCAACATGAAGATATCAAGACTGTCCGCCAAATGTTGGCTCACCTACAAGAATTATTTGGTGAACAAAGTAGTGCAGCTAAATATCAGATCACTAAACGACTGTTTAAGACTAAAATACATGATGGGCAGTCAGTCCAAGATCATTGTCTGATGATGATCAAGGACTTGGAAGAGCTTGAGAAGCTCGGAGTGAAGTTAGACCAAGATCTACAGAATGATATAATTCTGCAATCCTTGACTGGTGCATATGGATAGTTCATCATGAACTACCATATGCATAAACTTTAGAATACTCTGGCCGAGCTTATGAATATGCTGATTACTGCTGAACTTTCTTTGAAATATTCTAAAGGCTCAGTACTTGCTATGGAACAGATTTCTTCCAAGAAAAAGTCTTTTGAAAAGAAGAAGAAGTCTGTAAAAAGATAGAATGTGGAAGGTGGAAAGAGAAAGAAGGCAGAGCTGAAGAAGAAGGCTGCTGACAAAAAAAAGTATTTTCATTGTAATACTGACAGCCACTGAAAGCGAAACTGTCCTACATACCTGGCTACCCTAAAGAATAAGGAGAGAGGTCCTTCTGAAGGTATGCTCGTAATTGAATCTAACCTTACGATTTCTTCTACATCCAGTTGGATGCTTGACTCTGGTTCTAGTGCTTGTTTGTGCACTTCCATGTAGGATCTTGAGGATAGCTGGAGGTTGAGGGATGATGAGATGATCCTACATGTCGAAAATAGAACAAGGGTTGCTGCTGTGGCCGTGGGAACCTACCCTCTTTGACTACCGTCTAGCTTAGATTTAGTACTTAAGGATTGCTTTTATGTGCCTGCTACAAGCAGAAATTTGATTTCTATTTCATGTTTAGCACAAGAAGGCTACGTAATTAATTTTCTTAAGGACCATTGTAAAATTCTTTATGAAAGAAATAAAATTATAAGTGGTTTCCTTATTAACGATCACAACCAGTTACATATTGATATATCTATCTTTAATATCGAGCAAAATGTGAATGCCATAAGATCAAAATGATCTAGGGATAGTCCAAATGATAGGTATCTATGGCACCTAAGGCTAGGTCATATAGTAGAAGATAGGGTTAACAAATTAAGGAAAATTAGACTATTGAGTCCGTTGACTTTCGAGTCACATCCAATTTGTGAATCATATCTTTATGGCAAAATGACTAAGCTTCTTTTTATAGGACATGCGGAAAGGGCCGTGGATCTACTTGCCCTAGTACATACTGATGTGTGCGGCCCATTAGATATGTCGGCTAGAGGCAACTTTATCTACTTCATAACCTTTATCGATGATTTATCTCAGTATGAGTATGCGTATCTTATGAGACACAAGTCTGAAGCCTTTAAAAAGTTTAAGAAATTCAGACATAAAGTAGAAAAGCAAACTGAAAAATTCATTAAGGTTCTTCGATCAAATCGAGGAGGTGAATACCTTAGTCAAAAATTTTTGGACTATCTCAAGCAATATGGCATAGTCTCTCAATAGACTCCACCTGGAATACCTCAACTCAATAAGATTTCAGAATGGACAAATCGGACCCTATTAGATATGGTCTGATCCATGAAGAGCTTCACAGACCTCCTTCATTTTCTTTGGGGATATAGTCTATTAATTGTTATATATTTATTGTATAGGTTTTCCTAAAACCATTCCTACTACACCATATGAGATATGGCATAGTAAGAAACCAAGTCTGAGTCATCTCAGAATTTGAGGTTGTCTGACTCATGTCAAAAGACAACAAGCAGACAAGTTAGACTATAGGTCCTTTAGAGCTTGATTCATAGGATATCCTAAAAAGTCATTAGGATATTATTTCTATATTTTAGAAGACCATAATATGATTATGAGTCGGCATACCATCTTTCTTGAAAAATAGTTTTTTCAAGTTTTAAGATGGTGGCATTGGAAAGTAGATCAAGCTCGAGGAGAAAATCTCACAAGAGCTACGAGCTAAGGATCCTATGGAACCAAATCAAGTTGAGCCAATATAATCACTACCTCCTCCACATCGTTGATCAGAAAGGGTTTTCCATCTCTCTGAGAGGTACTTAAGTACTATATCAGAGGAAGTAGAGAAAATGTTACTCGTAGGTAATGGGGTTCATGATGATGATCCCAAAACCTATGATGAGGCAATATCGGATATCGACTTCGAGAAATGGTTAGAGGCAATAAAGTCAAAAATTGACTCGATGCACTCAAACCAAGTCTGGACCTTGGTAGATCCACCTGAAGGTATAGTACCTATTGGGTGTAAATGGATCTACAAGAGAAAGATTGGTGCAGATGGGGAATATGGAGACATTTAAAGCTAGATTAGTGGCAAAAGGGTATAGTCAGCGTGAAGGCATTGACTACCAAAAAACCTTTTCACTAGTAGCCATGCTAAAATCCATCCACACATTGCTTGCTATTGCAGCCTATTTTTATTATGAAATATGGCAAATGGATGTGAAAATGGCGTTCTTAAATGGATACCTTGAGGAAGATATCTATATGGAACAATCGTTAGATTTCACATCTAGTGATGCTGATCACAAAGTATGCAAGCTGCAAAGGTCCATATATGGACTTAAATAAGCATCTTGGAGTTGAAATACTCATTTTAATGATGTGATGAAATTGTTTAGTTTCATTAAGAAGGAGGAGGAACCATGTATTTTCAAAAAGATCAGTGGGAGCGCTATTGTCTTCCTCGTACTATACGTGGATGATATCCTCCTTATTGAGAATGATATTCCCATGTTGACCATAGTTAAAATGTAGTTATCTAAAGAATTCTCCATGAAAGACCTAAGAGAACCATCCTTCATTCTAGGAATTAAGGTCCATAGAGATAGACCGAATACGATGTTAGGTCTTTCGCAGAAGATGTACATAGAAGAAGTGCTAAAGAGGTTTAGCATGGAAAAATCCAAGAGCAGATTGGTACCCTTCAGACATGGCATTCATCTCTCTAAGAAAATGTGTCCCAATACACTTGAGGAGATTTAACGCATGAGCAAGATTCCTTATGCTTCAGTAATAGGAAGCCTCATGTATACCATGTTATGTACACGACCTGATAAAGCCCATGCTGTGAGTGTCACGAGCAGATATTAGTCGAATCTAGGTGAAGAACACTAGATTTCTGTAAAATGTATGTTTAAGTACTTGAGAAGAACTAAGGATATGTTGTTGATTTTTGGTAATGGAGAACTCCAAGTCCAGGGGTATATAGACTCGGATCTTATGTCTGATATAGATGATCGAAAGTCAACATCTGAGAGTCTATTTGTGTGTAATGGTGGCACTATTAATTGGATAAGTTTCAAGCAGACAATGATAGCAGATTCCATCATGGAAGTAGAGTACATTGCTGCATCAAAAGTTATGAAGGAGGCATTCTAGTATAAGAAGTTCATCATAGAGATTGGAGTGATGCCATTGGATGCCATTCCTCTGTACTACGACAATAATGGCACCATAGCCCTTGCTAAGGAGCCGAGGTCTCACTAGAAATTCAAGCACATCGAGCGACGATACCACCTCATCCACAATTATCTTGAGAAAGGTTACAACGAGGTCAAGAGAGTCAACTTTATAAACAATGCGGTAGACCAACTTACAAAGCCGTTGGGCCAGTAGAAGATCGAAGTCCACCTTGAGAAGATGGGACTTAGATTTGTAGCTAATTGGCTTTAGGATAAGTGGGAGTTTGTTAGATATGTGTGCCCTAGAAGCCAGATTGGCTGACACATATAATACAGTTCTAAGGATAAAATTATAATTTTAACTATAAATAATAAAATAAGTTATTTTCTATCATAGTGTATATTTGAAAGTGTCTGTGATACATCCCTTGAGTTAATGATAATGATAGTTCATATTTTCAAGAGTTGAAAATTTAAGACATCAATTTTCAATATTAACTCATAAAATGCTCCCGACCGTAGGATCATCATGAGGATGGTAATTGATCTGAAAGGTTGGTATATGATCTCTTCTTTAGGATAGATGAGTTTTGATCTATGGTATAGAGACATCGGAGCAAGAGTACAGGTACTCGTTAGAGAATGAGGGCACTGAGCATGACCTCTTCGAGCAGTCATGAGGAAGTCTACCTTCTCATTGATGACTGGCTCAAAGCTGCAGTGGTGTGTCTGGTTCTTTGATCTGAGGTGCATCGATAGTTCACCTTGAGGGTATTATAGTTTGACTACACCATAACTCAGTCTTCTAGCCATTCAAAATCTTGAGGTGTATGTTGGCTATAGCATATTCATTGTAGGAATTGGATTGCACCAATAGGAGATCTATCTATCTACCTCGGTAGATAAGGAGCAGTCCTATGATGATCATGAGAATCAAGTCCATAAGTTCATGACCATGGTAGAGTGAAATAATAGAAAGAGTTTCTATTAGGGTTTTCACATTGGACTTAAATTGAATGATTAATTCATATGACGAAAATTAGGGTTTGACGAGATCTCCTTAACCCTAATCTAGTCGGGGCTCAAGATAGAGGAACTTAATCACACAGGTAACTGCACCGAGAGGTTTACTTTCAGTTCTGATGGGTTGCCACCATATGCTGCTAGGTGTCACTGATGGATTTTGGGAGCAATTAGAATAATTTGGATAATCGATCATACTAGTTGTCTGAATCAAAAAAGTTCTGATCCTTTGGAAGATATTTCGATGATGTCGATGATAGAGATCACGATGTATCCCATTACCATACAAAATTGAATCTAACTGGACCACACAAACAAGGATTTGAATTTAGATGTCATCAATTGGAGTAACCTAGTTCAATTGATTTGAATAAGATTCAATTAGGTTCAAGAAAATCGTGCTAGCATACGATTGAGCCTAATGTTCTTCTTTAACAGTCATTAAAGGTTGTTTCGACTGAGCCAAATATATTTGGGCTCACTCAGGAGCCTTTACTTGGTCTGACTAGAGCTTGTCTTGGTCAGAAAAGGGTTGTTTTAATTTATGTGATAAATTTAAAATAACACCTATCATTTTCGGTCACTTGCTAAATCTTGTTTTCGGACATTGGTCAAATGTTGACCCTAGACACTTAGATATTTGCCCATGTATCATGCACCGATAGGAGAGTACCTGGGGACTTGTCCTCCTGCTAAAATGTAGACAAAAAGAGGGCACATGCCTAGGGAGGCATGCACCCCATGAGGATAAAGCTGGAGTCCCATACAGATGGGACTCCAGGGTTGCTTCAAGGGATTAAACTTTATGGTGCCAAGGAGTCTTGTTTGACCCAATCTTGGTGCTACCACAGGAGGGTTTTGAGGGTCTCTCATCTAATTGGATCAGATGATGTCATTCCATCAATCAAATTTAGATCTAATTGCACAAAAAACCATGATTGGTCGGGATGATGTGGCACTGCATGGCACAGTAGGGTCTATATAAATCCTATCTATGCCTAGAATTTAATGCTTCTAACTTTAGCCCATGCCACAAAGCCTCTCTCCCTCTTTCTCCATGCCACCCTCTAGACCTCTCTCTCCTCTCTATGCCCAAGGGCTTTTGGGCACAAACAAAGTGTGATCCAAGCAAGTGAAAGGCACCAGGAAAGGAAGAAGGCAGCATTGCTGCAAGAGACAACAACTGTTCTTCAAAAGAAATTTTTAAGACCTTCAAGATTAGATCTAGATCTAATTTTTGGAGGATTGATTGAGAAGAAGAAGATCTCTGGATCTTATGTGAGTGGATACTGGTAGAGGCTAGGCGCTTACGTGGCTACATCCAAAATCTTAGGCAAATATTGAGATCATCATAGGATAATTGGATTACCTAAAATAAAGGTATAATTAAAGTAGATTTAATTTTTTTTATTTTTTATTATCATATCAATAAGATCAAATCTAAGAAGTCTCAGATCTAATTAGGATATCAGAGAAAATTTTTTTGAAATATCCTTCTTGATCCAATCAGATCTGAATGAACCTGATCTAGAAAATAAGGCTTTTTCCTTTAGACACGACTATAGGGAGACATTAGGGCCATTGTCAGGGCTTCTTCTCTCATCTCATCTTAAGTTAACGAGGCCTTCGACTATGCTCATGTTAGGATGAGGTCCTCCTCCTATTCCTAACATGACTGTAGGGGCATATTAGGGCCGTTGTCAAGGCCTCTCTCCTCATCTCGTCTTAGACCAAGGAGGCCTTCAACTTTGCTCATGTTAGGATAAGGTCCTCCTCCTATTCCTAACATGGCTATAGGGGCACATTAAAGCCATTGTTAGGGCCTCTCCCCTCATCTTATCTTAGACTAATAAGGCCTTCAACCTTGCTCATGTTAGGATGAGGTCCTCTTCCTATTCCTAACAAGACTATAGAAGCACATTAGGATCATTGTCAGAACCTCTCTCCTCATCTCGTCTTAGACTAACAAGGTCTTCAACTTTGCTCATGTTAGGATGAGGTTCTCCTCTTGTTTCTAACATGACCACTTTTGATTATTTCAAAAAGTTATTCCCCATCATCACATGATTTTTGCAACAAAAATAATTATATTGAAATAGAGGAGTTTTATTTGAAGACGAATTACTGGTAGTATATTTTTAAATTTTTTGAATTTCAAGACCATAGAAGTATTGCTCCTCCAAGCTCCTTCAAGCGATAAGTTCTGGGCCGAACGATCTTCTCTACTTTATATAGGCCTTCCCAGTTTGGAGCGAGCTTTTCTTGATTTTGAGATTATAAAAAAGCCACTTGCCGAAGTACCATGTCCCCTACTTTGAATATTTTGCCTTTGACTTTAGAGTTGTAGTAACGAGCTACCTTTTGCTTATAGGCTACCATCTGAACTTGAGTTTTTTTCCTTTGTTCTTCCAACAAGTCGAGGTTAGCCCTGAGGTCCTGTGAGTTATGCTGTTCACTGAATGTCATGACTCGTGCTGACTGGAGTTTGAGTTCTATTGGGGTGACTGCTTCTGTTTCAAAAGCTAAGGCAAATGGGATCTCCCTAGTTAGCAATCTTTAGATAGTTCGGTATGCCCAGAGCACATGATAGAGTTCATCCACCCAAGTTTTCTTTGCTCTTTCAAGTCTTGCTTTGATATCCTACAGTAAGGTTCTGTTTGTTACTTCAGCTTCGCCATTTATCTATGGATGGGCTACTAATGTAAAATGATGAAAGATGTTCAAATCTTTACAAAATTTGATAAATCTTGCTCTGGCAAACTGCCACTTATTATCTGTTATGAGGATTTGACGCAAGCCAAATCTACAAACGATCAACTTTCAGACGAAATCCTACACTTTTACTTCAGTGATTTTTTCTAGAGGTTCAACCTCAATCCACTTTATGAAATAATCTTTTGCCACCAAGAAGAACTTGCGCTATCTCAGTGCCATGGGAAAAGGCCCGAGTATGTCCATCCCCCCACTAAGCAAATGACCATTGGGTGCTCAGGGGTGTAAGTTCAGAACCTGGCTGCCTTTGAATGTTTGCACTTCTCTGATAGTGATCATATTTTTTAACATACTCTATAGAATCATGATACAAGGTCGATCAATAGTAACTCTACCAAAGCAGTTTGCGTGATAAGGATCTAGCCCTGACATGACTTTCATAGATTCCTTCATGCACTTTCCATAATGCAAAGTTGACTTCTGAAGATCTGAGACATCTCAAGAGTGGTAAGGATTATGATCTTTTATATAATCTACCTTCATACAGAATATACTGGGAGGCTTGATTTCTAAGTTTCCAAGCTCCTTTTGGGTCATGAGGAAGAACTTTATCTTTGAGATAAGCAACCAACAGGTCAATCCAACATGGCTTATGGTCAATCTGCATTATAGGCTGTTGCCCTTCTAGACTCAGGTGTTTCAGGACTTCAAAGAAGACCTCCTTGGGCAGCTCAGTCGGGGCTAATGTGTGAGCTCAGAAATAGCACTCCCAAGTCTTGAAAATATGAGAAGACAGATCATGGAAAGACAGAAGTGAGCTAGAAGAAGAATCAGTCTCAATAGTAAAGTTTAGAAATTGGGCCAGCTCACTTTGAGACTGAGTCAGCTCAGTTGAAAACTAGGTCAGCTTAGTCCAAGACTGGTTCGGCTAGGTCTCAGAAAAAAATTTAGATAGAAAGTAGCATTTTTGGACTGTCGGCATGGTACACAACCATACTGAGCCGACCCAGTCGTAGGTTAGTCGGCTCAGTCTGAAACTAGGCTGGCTCAATTTTTATGGGTTATTATTTTATGTACGTGGGTTGTTTGAATTTGAAAAGTTTTTCTATGAGTTTGGGCTTGACCCTTTATAAAGTATATATACTGAAAATAGGTCAAAGTTGTAAGAGTGCTGAAATATACTGAATAAAAGCTCTTTTCTCTCGAAAATCTCTTCTTCTCTTCTTCTCTATTTTTTGATTTATTTGATCATGCTTCCATAGAGATCTCTAAGAAGTACTTCTTTGTTGCTTGGCTAATCACCGATGGCCACATCGATCCATGTGGGAAGAGCGCATATTTCCAACATTTGGTATCAGAGAGGTGTTGCATGGAAGGAAGGAAGACACCTAGGATTTACTACATCCAGGATCTGTTGCACCAGATTTTATCCTAAAACTTCTAGTTTGCTTTATGGTTGTCTCTAGATTGAGTTGGAGATTGTTTACATAGAGCAATAGTGGTACAGAAGTTTGGAAAGAAGATCTAGGGCTAGTTAGATCTTCTATGAAGGATAGTTTTACTAGTGTGTGATCGTGAAGGATGTTAGGAATCTATTCTTGACTTGTTTGAAGTCATGGGATTAAGTGAATTCAAGATGGATTTTGAGAAGTTCAATGGCAAGAGAAACTTTACTCTATGGCAGCAAAGAGTAAAGGACTTATTGGTTCAGCAGAGGATCTACAAGATCTTGACAAAAGAAAGACTGAAAAAGATCAGTGCTGAGGATTGAGAAGAGTTGGAAGAAATTACTTTTAGCACAATCCGGATGTGCTTGGCCGATTAGGTTTTGCTCGAGGTTTGCATAGAGACTATGGCAAAGGGGCTCTGGGAGAGACTAGAGAACACATACAAGGGGAAGAACATGACGAACAAGCTATGGTTGAAGAAACTGAAGGGAAAACCTAGTTTTTCGGATCAAGTTCATTCAGATTTGATTGGATCAAGAGAGATATTTCAAAAATTTTTCTCTTAGATCTAGATCAAATCTATGACTTTTCAAATCTAATATTATTGATCTAATAAAAAAATAAAATAAAATAAAAAATAAATTAAATCTAATTTAATTTTATCTTATTGTGGGTAATCTAATTACCCTATGATGATCTTGATGTCTGCCTGAGGTTCTAGATCTTGCCATGCATGTGCTTGGCATCTATCGATATCCACTTGGGTAGAATCTAGAGATCTCCTCCTTTTTTATCACTTCTCCAAAAATTAGATTTGGATCTGATTTTTAAGATCTTCAAAATATCTTTCGAAGATGTGAGTTGTCTCTTGCAGCAGTGCTGCCTTCTTCCTTTTTCTGCCGCCTTTCTCTTGCTTGGATCGCACCAAACTTGTGCCCAAAAATTCTTGGGCATGGATAGGAGAGAGAACACCTGAAGTTGGTGTAGAGGAGAAAGAGGGGCAGCCTTGTGGCATGGGCAATGGATCAAGCTTCTTTGATCTTGGTGCAGACAGGGTTTTTATAGACCCTGTTGCGCGATGAAGTGCTACACCATCCCGACCAATCATGGCTTTCTATGCAATCAGATCTAAATCTGATTGGTGGGATGACATCATCTAATCCAATCAGATGAGAGCCCCTCTGAATCATCCTTAGATGGCACCAAGATTGGGTCAAAGCAGTCTTCTAGGCACCATCCAAGAAAAATCCTCGAAGCAACTAGAGTCATATCTGTATGGGACTCCAGATGCTTTATCCATGGGCACACGCCTCCCTAGGCATGCACCCCTTATCCATCTACTTTTTAGTAGGTGGACTGGTCTATGTACTCTCTCCTATGATGGTTTGACATATGGGCAGATGTCTAAGTGTCAAAGGTCAACATTTGACCAAATGTCCAAAATAGGATTTAGCAAGTGATGAAAAATGGTAGGTGTTGTCTCAAATTCATCTTATAAATTAAGACAACCCTTTTCTGACTTGAACAAGCTCCAGTCAGACAAAGTAAAGGTACCTAAGTAAGCCCAAATACATTTGGCTTAGTCAAGATAAACTTTAATGATAATTAAAGGAGCACATTAGGCTCAATCGTGTGCTAGCATTATTTTCTTAAATCTAATTGAATCTAATTCAAATCAATTGAACTGGGTTAGTCCAATTGATGATATTCAGATCATAATCCTTATTTGTATGACCCAGTTAGGTTTAGTTCTGTATGGTAATGAGATATGTCGCGATCTCTATCATCGATATCATCGAAACACCTTCCGATGGATCAAAATTTTTTTGGTTCAGAAAACTAGTATGATTGATCATCTAAATCATTCTAATTGTTCTCAAAATCCACTAGCGACACCTAGCAGCATATGGTGGCAACCCATCAAAACTAAAAATGAACCTCTCAGTGTAGTTACCTATGTGATTAAGTTTTTCTATCTTAAGCCCCGATTGGATTAGGTATAAGATAATCTCGTCAAACCCTAATATCCATCATATGATTAATCATTCGATTCAACTCCAATGTGAAAACCTTAATAGAAACTCTTTCTATTATTTCACTCTACCATTGCCATGGGCCTATGGACTTGATTCTCATGATCATCATAGGGCTACTCCTCATCTACCGAGGTAGATAGATTTTCTATTGGTGCAATACAGTTCCTACAATGAACATGCTATAGCCAACATATACCTCAAGGTTCTGAATGGCTAGGAGACTGAGTCATGGTGTAGTCAAACTATAACATCCTCAAGTTGAACTATTGATGCATTTAGGTCAAAGAACCAGATACCGAACTACAGCTTCGAGTCAGTCATCACCGAGAAGGTAGACTTCCTAATGACTGCTCGAGATGGTCATGCTCAGTGCCCTCGTTCTCTAACGAGTACCTATACTCTCGCTCTAGTGTCTCTACACCATAGACTCAAGACTCATCTACTATAAAGAAGTGATTGTACACCAATCTTTCGGATCAATTATCATCCTCATATGATCCTACGGTCAGGAGCATTTTATGAGTTAATAATAAAAATTCATCTCTTAAATTTTCAACTCTTGAAAATAAGAACTATCATTGCCATTAACTCAAGGAATGTATCACAGACACTAAATACATATTATGATAGAAAATAATCCATTTTATTATTTATAGTCAAAATTATAATTTTGTCCTTAGAAGCGTATAATAAGTGTCAACCAATTCTAATTTCTAGGGCACACATATCTAACAAACTCCTACTTGACCTAAAGCCAATTAGCTATAAATCTAAGTTCCATCTTGTCAAGGTGGGTTTCGATCTTTTGTTGGCCCAATGGTTTTGTAAATGGATCTGTCACATTATCTACGGAGTTGACTCTCTTGACTTCGATGTATCCTTTCTCGAGGTAATCATGAATGAGGTGGTATCACCACTCGATGTGTGGATTTCTAGTGAGACCTTAGTTCCTTAGCAAGGGCTATGGCATCATTATTGTCGCAGTATAGAGGAATGACATCTAATGGCATCATTTCGATCTCTGCGGCAAACTTCTTGTACCAGAATGACTTCTTCATAGCTTCTGATGCAGCGATGTATTTTGCTTCCATGGTGGAATCTACTATTACAGTTTGTTTGGAACTCTTTCAACTAACAACACCACCATTACATACAAACAAGTTGCCAAATGTTAACTTTCGATCATCTATATCAAACATAAAATCTAAGTCTGTATACCCTTGGACTTTGAGTTCTCCATTACCAAAAATCAAAAACATATCATTAGTTCTTCTTAAGTACTTAAGGATACATTTCACAGAAGTCCAGTGTTCTTCTCCTGGATTTTACTAATACCAACTTGTGACACTCACAGCATAGGCTTTATCAGGTCATGTACATAACATGGCATACATGAGGCTCCCTATTGCAGAAGCATAAGAAATCTTGCTCATGCGTTCAATCTCCTCTGGTGTGTTGGGACATATTTTCTTGAAGAGATGAATGCCATGTTTGAAGGGTACCAATCCCCTCTTGGAGTTTTCCGTGCTAAACCTCTTTAGCACTTTCTCTATGTACATCTTCTATGAAAGACCTAGCATCCAATTTGGTCTATGTCTGTAGACTTTGATCCAAGAATGAAGGATGCTTCTTCTAGGTCTTTCATGAAGAATCTTTAGATAACCACATTTTAACTATGGTCATCATGGGAATATCATTCCCAATAAGGGGATATCATCCACATACAATATGAGGAAGATAATTGCGCTCCCACTAATCTTTCTGAAAATACATGGTTCCTCCTTGTTCTTGATGAAACCAAATAATTTGATCACATCATTAAAATGAATATTCCAGCTCTGAGATGCTTACTTAAGTCCATATATGGACTTTTGCAGCTTGCATACTTTATGATCAATATCACTTAATGTGAAACCTAGCGATTATTCCATATAGATATCTTCCTCAAGATATCCATTTAAGAATACTATTTTTACATCCATTTATCATATTTCATAATCGAAATAGGCTGTAACACAAGCAATGTGCGAATGAATTTAAGCATGGCTACTGGTGAAAAGGTATCATGATAGTCAATGCCTTCGTGCTGACTATAACCTTTTGCCACTAATCTAGCTTTGAATATCTCTACATTCTCATCTACACCAATCTTTCTCTTGTAGATCCATTTACACCCAATAGATACTATACCTTTTAGTGGATCTACCAAGGTCCAAACTTTGTTTGAGTGCATCGAGTTAATTTCTGACTTCATTGCCTCTAACCATTTCTCAGAGTTGATATCTGATATCACCTCCTTATAGATTTTGGGATCATCAACATGAACTCTATTACCTACGAGGAACATTTTCTCTACTTCCTCTAAAATAGTACCTAAGTATCTCTCAGGAGGATGAAAAATTCTTTTTGATCTTTGAGGTGGAGAAGGTAGTGATTGTATTAGCTCAACCTAATTTGGTTCTAAAGGATCTTTAGTTCTTTGCTCTTGGGAGACTTTCTCCTCTAGCTTGATCTGCTTTTCAATGCCGCCATCTTGAATAAACTATTTTTTAAGAAAGATGGCATGTCGACTTACAATCACATTGTGATCTTCTGAAATATAGAAATAATATCCTAATGACTCTTTAGGATATCCTATGAATCGAGCTCTAAAGGACCTATAGTCTAACTTGCACTTATTGTCTTTTGACCTGAGCCGGACAATCCCAAATTCTGAGATGAGTCAGACTTGGTTTCTTACCATGCCATATCTCATATGGTGTGGTAAGAATGATTTTAGAAGGAACTCTATTTAGTAAATATATAGCAGTTAACAAACTATGTCCCCAAAGAAAATCAGGAAGGTCTGTGATGCTCATTATTGATTGGACCATATCTAATAAGGTCCGATTCCTCCATTCTGAAATTTTATTGAGTTGAGGTATTTCAGGTGGAGTCCATTGAGAGACTATGCCATTCTGCTTGAGATAGTTCAGAAATTTTCAACTAAGGTATTCACCTCCTCAATCTAATTGAAGAACCTTAATGAGTTTTTCAGTTTGCTTTTCTACTTCATATCTAAATTTTTTAAACTTTTCAAAGGCTTCAGGCTTGTGTCTCATAAGATACACATATCCATACCGAGATAAATCATCGATGAAGGTTATGAAGTAGACAAAATTGCCTCTAGCCGACACATCAAATGGGCTGCACATATCAGTATGTACTAGGGCAAGTAAATCCATGGCCCTCTCCCCATGTCCCATAAAAGGGAGTTTAGTCATTTTGCCATGAAGACATGATTCATAAATTGGATATGACTCGGAAGTCAATTGACTCAATAGTTCAATTTTCTCTAATTTGCTAACGCTATCTTCTGCTATATGACCTAGTCTAAGGTGCCATAGATACCTATCATTTGGATTATCCCTAGGTCATTTTGATTTTATGGCATTCACATTTTGCTCGATATTAAAAATAGATACATCAATATGTAACTAGTAAAGATGGTTAATAAGGAAACCACTTGTAATTTTATTTCTTTCATAAAGAATGTTACAATGGTCCTTATGAAAACAAATTACATAGCTTTCTAGTGCTAAACATGAAACAGAAATTAAATTTTTGCTTGCTGCAGGCACATAATAATAATCCTTAAGTACTAAATCTAATCCAGATAGTAGTCGAAGAGGGTAGGTTCCCACGACAATAGCAGCAACCCTTGCTCTGTTTCGAATGCGTAGGATCATCTCACCATCCCTCTATCTCTTGCTATCCCCAAGACCTTGTATGGAAGTGCACAAATGAGCACTAGAACCAGAGTCAAGCACCCAACTGGATGTAGAAGAAACCATAAGGTTAGATTCAATAATGAGCATACCTCCAGAAGGATCTGTCACCTTATTTTTTTTCAAGATGGCTAGGTATGTTGGGCAGTTCCGCTTCCAGTGGTCATTAGTGTTGCAATAAAAATACTTTCCTTTGTCAGTGGCCTTCTTCTTCAACTCTGTCTTCTTTTTCTATCCTCCTTCCATCTTCTATCTTTTCACTGACTTCTTCTTCTTTCCAAAAGACTTTCTCTTGGATGAAGTTCGTTCCATAGCAAATACTGAATCTTTAGAACCTTTCATTGAAAGCTCAATAGTAACCAGCATGTTCATAAGCTTGATCAGAGTATTTTGAAGTTTATGCATATGGTAGTTCATGATGAACTACCCATATGCATCAGTCAAGGATTGCAGAATTATATCGTTCTGCAGATCCAGGTCCAACTTCACTCCGAGCTTCTCAATCTCTTCCAAGTCCTTGATCATCATCAGACAATGATCTTGGACTAACTGTCCATCATACATTTTAGCCTTGAACAGTCATTTAGTGATCTGATATTTGGTTGTGTGACTCTGTTCACCAAACATCTCTTGCAGGTGAGCCAACATTTGGTGGGCAGTCTTGATATCTTCATGTTGGCATTGAAGCTCATCAGACATCGAGCCTAACAAGTAGTATCTAGCTTTATTATCTTAATCCATCCTCTTGTCGAGAGACGCTCTCTGTTCAACGGATGGACGAGCTGGTAAGCTGGGGGGATCCTGGTCCAATACATGAGTTAACTTCTCAAAATGCAAAATGATTTTGAAGTTTCGGAGCCAATCTTTATAATTGGGTTTGGTCAATCTATGGGTGTCGAAGATACGTGCTAGTGGATTGGATGCTGACATTTTGCTTTTTCTGTAGAGGGTCAAAGTTTTTAGTTAGATATTGTAATTAAAACTTGATCAATTTATTTAAAAATTTAATTTTTAAATAAATTATCTTTCACCAGTCAAAGTTGGTTCTTAGGAGAACTCTAATTGGAATCCAAAAAGGAGATGGAGTCCTTGTCCAACAAGGACTCTTAGGCGCCTCCAACTTGGGCACACGCCTAGGGTGGCGTGCGCCCTTCTCCTTGCCAGGTTCTGGCAGGGGGATAGGCCCCCACCAGCTCTCCAATAGGTGCATGACATGTGGTCAAAAGTCAAAGTGTCAATGGTCAATGTTTGACCAGTCAAAGGTAGACTTTTGACCAAAGTCAAAGAACAAGAAATGGCAGGTGACCAAAAATGGTAGGTAGTGTCTTACAAATAAGACAACCTTTTCTGACTTGGACAACCTCCTGTCAGACCATATGAAGGCCTCTGATTGAGCACAAACTCCTTTGGCTCAGACAGGATAACTTATTTATGATAGCAAAAGAAGAACGTTAGGTTCAATCGAGTGCTAGCACGATTTTCTTGAACCTAATTGAATCTCATTCAGATCAATTGAACTAGATCAGTTCAATTGATGATCACCAGATTCAAACCCTTGTTTGTGTGACCCAGTTAGATTCAGTTCTGTATGGTAATGGGATATGTCATGATCTCTATCATCGACATCATCGAAACTCCTTTCGATGGATCAGAACTCTTCTGATTCGAACAGCTAGAATGATCGATCATCTAAATCATTCTAATTGCTCCCAAAATCCACCAGTGACACCTAGCAGTATATGGTGGCAACCCATCAGAGCTGAATGCGAACCTCTTGGTGTAGCTACCTGTGTGATTAAGTTCTTCTATCTTGAGCCCCGATCAGATTAGGGTTAAGGTGAACTCGTCAAACCCTAGTCTCTGTCATATGATGTAATCATTCGATTCGAGTCCAATGTGAAAATCTAAATAGAAACTCTTTCTATTATTTCACTCTGCCATGGCCATGGGCTTCTGGACTTGATTCTCATGATTATCATAGGGCTGCTCCTCTACCACCGAGGTAGATAGATTCCATCTTGATGCCATCCAGTTCCTACAATGAACATGCTATAGCCAACATACACCTCAGGGTTCCATATGGCTAGGAGATCGAGTAATGGTGTAGTCAAACTATAACACCCTCAAGGTGAACTGCCGATGCACCTTAGGTCAAAGAACCAGACACACTACTGCAGCATCGAGTCAGTCATTGACGAGAAGGTAGACTCCCTAATGACTACTCGAGGTGGTCACGCTCAGTGCCCTCGTTCTCTAACGAGTACCTGTACTCTCGCTCCGGTGTCTCCACACCGTAGACTCAAGACTCATCTACTAAAGAGAAGCGATTGTACACCAACCTTTCGGATCAATCACCATCCTCGTGATGATCCTATGGTCGGGAGCATTTTATGAGTTAATAATGATTATTCATGTCTTAAATTTTCAACTCTTGAAAATATGAATTATCATTACCATTAACTCAAAGGATGTATCACAGACACTAAATACACATATGTGATAGAAAATCCTGCCCCTAGAAGTGTATTACAAGTGTCAGCCTATTTAGAACCTTTCATAGAAAGCTCAGCGGTAACCAGCATATTCATTAATTCGGCCAAGGAATTTTGAAGTTTATGCATGTGGTAATTCATGATGAATTGCCCATATGCATCAGTCAAGGATTGCAGAATAATATCATTCTGCAGATCCAAGTCTAACTTCACACCGAGCTTCTCAAGCTCTTCCATGTCCTTGATCATCATCAGACAGTGATCTTGGACTGACTGCCCATCACGCATCTTAGCCTTAAAAAGTCATTTCGTGACTTGATACTTGGCTGCGCGACTCTGTTCACCAAACATCTCCTGCAGGTGAGCCAACATTTGGCGAGCAGTCCCGATATCTTCATGTTGGCGCTGGAGCTCATCAGACATCGAGCCCAACATGTAATATCTGGCCTTATTATCTTCGTCTATCCATTTTTCAGAGATGCTCTCTGTTCAGTGGATGGACGGGCTGGTAAGGTGGGAGGGTCCTGGTCCAATACATGGGTTAACTTCTCGGAACCCAAAATAATTTTGTAGTTCCTGAGCCAATCTTTATAATTGGGTCCGGTCAGTCTATGTGTGTCCAGGATACGTGCTAATGGGTTGGACGCAGACATTTTTCCTGTAGAGAGTCAAAGATTCTAGTTAGATACTGTAATTATGACTTGACCAATTTATTTAGGAATTTTATTTTTAAATAAATTAGCTCCCACTATTTTCTCGGATCCCTACACTCCCTCTGTAGAGATGCAAAAATCTCCATGATTAATGATTTCTAGTGGGTGGTGCGGTCTCACCAACTGACTCATCACCTCACCTAACAGTTATTGGTGATGGGTTAGCCAATGAGTGAACAACTCTTGTTCAATGATTCTCTAATCATGGTGCACCCAAACTTGGTCTCTAATTCATGAATCTCACCGTATCCGGAATATTGATCCACTCCTTAGTTAAGTCAGACCCACCATTTGCATAGACTGGATTCCTAATTGAGTCTCTCACCGTATCCAAAATATTGAGCCCAACTCATCCTCCAGCCCATAGCATCCAATGCCTAATAGACATGGTTGCATCTTTTCGGTGCAACTGAGCCACTGTATCCAGCCGAGAACAATCAACCCCGGGAAGGGCCCGCACATCTACAATGGTGGAAGACCTCAGACTTAATCTTTTCTTAGGGAGAATTGATTCAGGTCTCATTAAACTAGACTTGTCATAGTCATAACAATTATGACTAACCTAGTGGCATGGGTTAGCTCGGATTATTGACCACCTCAGATCAGAACTGTGTCAACAGATATGGCCAGGTAAGTGAGACCGGTGGAAGGAATATGCCATTAACTCGTACAAGAATGCATTCAGGTCGAGTAGCTTCCAATTAAAAACCAGTCGGTCGTATGTGCCAAACTTACCTTAGACACCAAATTGTTGAGTCAGAACCAATTGGGTTAGCCTACAATCCAGACTCTAACCTTGAGCCTAATTAGGTCTTGCTTGATCGTGACTCGATCTTGACCCAGACTTAATCCTATTAGGCTGGTCAATTTAAGCATTGTTGATCCCATCTAACCAACTCTTGATTCGGTTTGATCAACCGCTTAGACCTAATTGAGCTACCCAAGCCCGAACCCAGTATTATGAATATGTCTTAGATCTAAAATTCTCAATTTTAGACCTAATTAATATTTCCATAATCTTAATTCTTAATTAAGTAGGGTTCATAAACAAAATATGCACAATAAATCCTAGGGTTTCAGGATCTAGGGTTTTGCAGAAAGTAAGTTTTGGATTTCTGATTAAGGACGAACACGCAGCACCCCTACACATCATAAGAACACCCCATCGAATGGGAAGGAGAGGGCCTTTAAACCCTTCTTCATTCTTATGATCGGACGGCCAAGAGGAACGCCTTAATCAGGAACATGCAATACTACAAAATAGTTTTAGATCTATATCATATATCTCATATACAAATTAGATCTAATCATGGCATATTTTGCATACATCTCATGTATCGAATCATGCATATTTTTCAGATCTAAATTATCTCATAATAATCTAAAAAATTAGATTTAAATTGATCTTAATCAAAATAAATTCTAATCTAGACAATTATGTAGAACTATTCTACAACTAGTCTAGACATGCATCAATCATATCTCATATGATGTTTAAAATTAAATAATTTTTATTTGCTATTTTTTAGATGTTATTATAATAATTATAATATCAAAAAATAGTAAATAAATAGATCTAAAATATGATTTAATCAAGATTAAATTCAAAAACATGCAAGACTATTCTATAGAACTATTCTATTTTAGAACTAGTCATGCATATTTTCTAATCTTAGATCCAAATCATTTAATTTTAATTTTTTCTGATTTTCAGATCTGATCACATCTCATGTGACATCTAAAATCACTTATTTTTTAATTAAAATAAATTTAAAATTAGATCTAAATACTTTTAGAACCTTGGCTCTGATACCAGTTGAAGGAAAATCCTGATTTTTCGGACCAGGTTCGTTCAGATCTGATCAGATCAAGAGATATATTTCAAAAATTTTTCTCTTTGATCCTAATTCAGATCTGAGATATTTTAGATCTAATTTTTATTATTCTAATAATAAAAATAAAATTAAGATAAATTAAATCAAATTTAATTTACCTTGATGTTGGGTAATCCTATTACCCGTTGATGATCCTGTAATGCAGCGGAAGGTTCTGGATCTAGCCACGCAAGTGCCTGGCCTCTACCGGTATCCACTTAGGCTGGATCTAGAGATCCTCTTCTTCTCTATCACATCTCCAAAAATTAGATCTGGATCTGATCTGGAGGATCTTCAAAACTACCTTTTCGAAGATCAGCAGTTCGTCCTTTGCAGCAGCGCAGCCTTCTAGCTTTCAGTCGCCTTTCTCTTGATCTGGATTGCACCAACCAAGAATCCAAAACCTCTTTGGACGTGGAGAGGAGAGGGAGAAGGTGGACTTTGGCATGGAGGAGGAGAGGAGAGGCAGCCTTGGGGCATGGAGAATTTGATTCAATTATTCTTTGAGTTGGGCGCAGGGTCTTATTTATAGACTAAGCGTGATCCAACTCCTCTTCTTCCCAACCAATCACAACCCTTTGTGAAATCAGATCTAAATCTGATTGGTGGGAATAGAGTCCCTTGGATTCCTCCTTAGATGGTGCCTAAGACCAGTCAAAGTTGGTTCTTAGGAGAACTCTAATTGGAATCCAAAAAGGAGATGGAGTCCTTGTCCAACAAGGACTCCTAGGCGCCTCCAACTTGGGCACACGCCAAGGGTGGCGTGCGCCCTCCTCCTTGCCAGGTTCTGGCAGGGGGACAAGCCCCCACCAGCTCTCCAATAGGTGCATGACACATGGACAAGAAGTCAAAGTGTCAATGGTCAACATTTGACCAGTCAAAGGTCAACTTTTGACCAAAGTCAAAGGACGAGAAATGGCAGGTGACCAAAAATGGCAGGTAATTGTCTTACAAAATAAGACAACCTTTTCTGACCTTGGACAACCTCCAGTCAGACCATAGTGAAGGCCTCTGATTGAGCACAAACTCCTTTGGCTCAGTCAGGACAACTTATTTATGATAGTAAAAGAAGAACGTTAGGTTCAATCGAGTGCTAGCACGATTTTCTTGAACCTAATTGAATCTCATTCAGATCAATTGAACTAGATCAGTTCAATTGATGATCACCAGATTCAAACCCTTGTTTGTGTGACCCAGTTAGGTTCAGTTCTGTATGGTAATGGGATATGTCATGATCTCTATCATCGACATCATCGAAACTCCTTTCGATGGATCAGAACTCTTCTGATTCGAACAGCTAGAATGATCGATCATCTAAATCATTCTAATTGCTCCCAAAATCCACCAGTGACACCTAGCAGTATATGGTGGCAACCCATCAGAGCTGAATGCGAACCTCTTGGTGCAGCTACCTGTGTGATTAAGTTCTTCTATCTTGAGCCCCGATCAGATTAGGGTTAAGGTGAACTCGTCAAACCCTAGTTCTCTGTCATATGATGTAATCATTCGATTCAAGTCCAATGTGAAAATCTAAATAGAAACTCTTTCTATTATTTCACTCTGCCATGGCCATGGGCTTCTGGACTTGATTCTCATGATCATCATAGGGCTGCTCCTCTACCACCGAGGTAGATAGATTCCATCTTGATGCAATCCAGTTCCTACAATGAACATGCTATAGCCAACATACACCTCAGGGATTCCATATGGCTAGGAGACCGAGTAATGGTGTAGTCAAACTATAACACCCTCAAGGTGAACTGCCGATGCACCTCAGGTCAAAGAACCAGACACACTACTGCAGCATCGAGTCAGTCATTGACGAGAAGGTAGACTTCCTAATGACTACTCGAGGTGGTCACGCTCAGTGCCCTCGTTCTCTAACGAGTACCTGTACTCTCGCTCTGGTGTCTCCACACCGTAGACTCAAGACTCATCTACTAAAGAGAAGCGATTGTACACCAACCTTCCGGATCAATCACCATCCTCGTGATGATCCTATGGTCGGGAGCATTTTATGAGTTAATAATGATTATTCATGTCTTAAATTTTCAACTCTTGAAAATATGAATTATCATTACCATTAACTCAAAGGATGTATCACAGACACTAAATACACATATGTGATAGAAAATAATCCATTTTATTGATAATAGTCAAAATTATAATTTTGCCCTTAGAAGTGTATTACAAGTGTCAGCCAATTCTGGCTTCTAGGGCACATATATCTAACTATGATCTAATTTTTGGAGAAAAAAAAGAGAAGAAGAAGATCTCCAGATCCAGCTCGAGTGGATATGGTAGAGGCCAGGCACTTGCGTGGCTAGATCCAGAACCTCAGGGCTTCAGCAGGATCATCAACGGATAATCAAATTATCCAGAATCAAGGTAAAATTAATTAAATTTAATTT
>QRFJ01007497.1:0-29867 GCA_006176705.1 Cocos nucifera
CTAGATATTTTTCTTGCTTCCATGGTGTCAAATTCTTTTAGGTTCATCATAGGTTTCTTCTCCCTCTATATCTCGACCGAAGTTCGTCCGACTATCTTTTTGTTTCATAATTACTACACCTTCAAACACCATCCTACCATTAAGGATTGGTGGTATCTATCCCCCTAGGCTGACATGAAGGGGTTGCTTAAAGATGCTCCTTCTTCCATTCATAACTAGAAGAGAAAGTTTTTTTTTGTCTCCTGTCCATCCCTTGATTTAGGACTTTCTTTTTGGGGACGGCTAAGAAACTTAGTCCACCGAGCTTCGAGCTTAAAAAAAAATGATCTTGACTCTATCAACAAGCTTAGAAATTATCGAGCCCCCTTTAGTCTGAGCTCCTGAAAGACCAGACCTTATTCAATCTAGGTTTGAGTCCCTTCGATCCAAATGGTATACTTTTTTGATTTTGCAAGTTACATTCTGGTTCCTCCTTTTAATTATAAATTTTTTCTTATTGTAGAAATGGATACGGACACACTTCAATAGCTATCTAAGGGCCTCAAAGCCCATAAAAGAAAAGGTGATGCACTCATCGAGCCTTCAAGAAAGGCAAGGGTTGGTGCCTCAAGCTCTGCCATGCCTGCCAATGCTACCACTGCCCCTGAAATCACGGCCACCACTGAGGCCATGGCTCTTCTAACCTCCTTAAGCCCGCTAGCCAAAGTCCCCGCTTTGGAGCCCCCTATTGAGAGGGTGATGAAGGTGGAGGAGAAGAAGAAGGAGAAAAAGATATTGGCCGCAATGAAGTTCCGACATAGGGCCACCACCAGGAGATCCAATGATTTTAACAAGGATCCAATGGAGAACCCCTTCAACAATAAAGACATCATCGAGAAGCCGGTCAACGGGTGTACACTGCCCAAGGTCATAGATAGGATTATTGAAGCTGACCCCGAGCAATGCACCTGGGATTCTTGGGGGTCCTTCCTTTATGTAAGTCAACTTGTCTCTCCTTTCTTTTATTCCTCTATTAGCTTATCCATTGCCTCTTCATTAACACAAGTCACTTAATCAATTTTTATAGATAGGACGTCAGTTTATTGCTAATATCAAGGCAATGAACCATATGAAGTCGAAGGCCGTGAAAGCTGAAGAAGATCATTAGGCCAAAGTCACACGCCTCTTCCTCTTTGAGGAGAAAGCCGAGGTCGATCGCCTTCTCAAGGAGAGATCGGCTGAGATTGAAGGCCCTCGGTAGACTGCATGAGATGTTGAACAAGCTTCGACGAGGGTGGAGGAGGAGCTAGCCTCCCAAGTTGAGAAGAGGAGGAAGATGGGGGCCAAATTGGCAGAGAAGGAGCCACGAACTTTAGACCGAATTACAAAGGCTAAGGTCTAGGCTGTGGAGGAGTTTAAGATTTCTATTAAAATGAGGGACATAAAGATCGAGTTCGCCTAGCTAGGGTTTGAACTCTACTAGAAGAATGTGGTCGATAAATTTTCTGAGCTTGACCTTGGCTTCCTGGATGAAGGAGCTTTTGATGACGAGGCCAGGTCTTTCACTGCTGCTATCGACCTACCACCAGTCGAGCCTTCATCTGCTGCTTCTCCTGCTATGATTGTCCCTCCCACCACCGAAGAACCGACTGCATTGATTTCTTCTACTATTCCACCAGAGGTCTGAGGACTCTTATTTTCTTATTTTTTTTTATTTTTCTTCTTTTTTCTATACTTAAAAAATTTTTTGATCAATGAAAGTAGTCTTTTTCTTTAGTAGTACATGTGCAATGATCTTTTCATGTATTAAGTATAGTCCCCTATTGAAGCTGACTCTTTACCTCAAGGTATACCTTTAAAGGCTACCATTAGAAGGTTGAAAAAATCCAAGCAATCTTTTAGAACTACCTCTATAGATCTTCATCCCTAGGATGTAGGAAGCTTCTCCCAAGTCCTTCATGGAGAATTGAGATGATAGCCAAAACTTTATCCCCTATAATGTAGGGATATCATTCTCGATTAAGAGAATATCATGTACATACAATACAAGAAATACGACTACAAAATCATTAGCCCATTCGTACATGCAGGGTTCCTCTCCATTCTTAACGAAGCCATACATTTTGATCATCTTATCAAAATGCATGTTCCAACTCAGAGATGCCTACTTCAATCTATAAATAGATCTCTGAAGCTTGCACACCTTGGACTCACCTATGGATGTGAATTCCTCAGGCTATATCATATACACCTCTTCTTCCAACTCTCCATTTAGGAAAGCTGTTCTTAAATCTATTTGCCAAATCTCATAGTCTAGGTATACTGCGATCGCAAGCATAATCTGAATGGAGTTGAGCATTGCCACTAAGAAAAATATCTCGTCATAGTCAATACCATAATGCTGATGATGTCCCTTGGCAACCAGATGGGCTTTATTGGTCTCTACCTTTTTGTCTGTGCCCCTTTTTCTTTTGAAAATTTACTTACACCCAATTAGTTTTACCCTTTCAGGTGGATCAACTAGTGTCGATACACTGTTGACCTTCATGATCTCTATTTCGGACTTCATGGCTTCTAACCACTTATCAAAGTCGGACCTCTGCATGGCCTCCATGTAAGTGATTGGATCCTCACCATTCTCATCGAGTTCAATAGGATCACCATCTTGGACTAAAAAATCATAGTATCTATCCTGCTAATGCGATACTCTACTGAATCTCTTCAAGGGTGCGTCTACAACAGGCTTTGGGTTTGATCTTATCAAATCCAGTTCTGTAGGTTCATTAGAATGTATCGGTTCTTCCACCTGTCGAACTTCACCAAGCTGAACATTAAAGATAACCATTCCTTCCATAAGAAACTTCTTTTCCAAAAGTCTATCCTATTGCTGACAAATATCTTTTGCTCTTCAGTAAGGTAGAAGTAATAATCCCTAGTTTTCTTGAGGTACCCTATAAACAAGCATTTATCAAACCTAAGTTCAAGCTTTTCTACCTGCAAATATTTGACATAAGCTGGACAACCCTAAATCCTAAGGTGAGAGTATCGGCCTACATCCAGTCCACATCTTATATAGAGTTTTTGTAATATACTTGCTCGAAACATTGTTGAAAACACAACAAGCAGTCACAAGTGCATAAACCCTAAAAGAAATAGGTAGAATCGCAAACCCCATCATGGACCAAACCATGTCTAACAAGGTTCGATTCCTCCTTTCAGATACATCATTATGCTGTGGTGTTCTAAAAGGGATCCATTATGAGAAAATCTTATTCTCTCCTAGATATGTCAAAAACTTATTGAAAAGGTATTCACCTCCTCGGTTTGATTGAAGAGTTTTAATATTCTTTCCTAGTTATTTTTCTACCTCATCTCGATATCATTTTAATATTTCAAATGAATCAAATTTACTATTCATAAGATAGACGTACCCATACCTAGATAGATTGTTAGTAAATGTAATGAAGTAGTAATACCCGCCTCTAATACATGCATTTATAGGTCCACATATATCAGTATATACTAGACTTAGAAGGTCAGTGGCCCATTCATCCCTTCCAGTAAAAGATGATTTAGTCATTTTACCAAGAAGGCAAGACTCACAGGTGGTTAATGATTCACAATCATTGATGTCAAGGATATGCTCCTTGACTAACCTATTGATCCTGTTATTGTTTATATGATCGAGCCAACAATGCCAAAGATTGATGACATTACCTAGTTTCATGCATTTATTTGATGTGTACATTATACTTATAGGTTGTGATAAAACATAAATGCCAATTTTAATTATCTTCACATTATTGTAACATCATTCATAATGATATCACAATAATTTTTTTTATTGATAAACTATAACCATCTTGCTCCAAAGGCTCAACAGATATTATGTTCATCATAAAGGATGGATAATAGTGACATTCACTTAAAATGATATTATTTATTTTGAAAACAAGCTCAAGAGTTCCTAATACTAGGACTAGAACATTCCTTCCATCCCCAACATTCAGGAATCTATCGCCATCCTCAAACATTCCACCAATTTGAAGTCCATGCAATGAGTTGCATATGTGAACTAGACTCCTATTATCTAATACTTAGGTAGATGTATCACAAATAGAAAATTTGCAAAGTGTTATCATATAACAACTTTGACCAGCAACTCCTTGCTATTTTTTCTTGTTTAGCCTATTCTGATCAATAAGATAATTCCTCATTGGGTCTTCTTGATTAGGGTCAATACTAGACTTCTTGAAATTAGGTCCTAATAGCATGTCACTATCCAACAGTGAATGGATTAGACTTATACTAGCCATTCTATTTATCTAAAAGAAAAATACACAACCATATTAGTACTCGAATTATTTAACCCTAAAGATTTGGACTTTAGTTTAAAGGTCCTCCCACTAATTTTATGAATTGGAAGCCTCTATCTTTAATTCAAAGAATTACACTAACTCCTTAGTGGGTACTGAAATCCTTATAGACTACAAACGGATCCGAAGAAAGCTCTAGCCTACCCGTGTGCATCTACAGGTAGGTTCACAATCAATTATTTCTTCAAATAATTTTCAGTAATTTGATTTTGCCTTAGAAGCTAATTCAGTAGGCTATAGCCTCCACTGAAAAGGCTTGGTTAGGTCCAATCATTAATATGATTAAGTTCAATGCATCAAATGAATGAAGACCAGGCCCGAGGAAAGCTCTGGCCAATTTGATTGCTGTTCAGAGAGTGCAACCTAATCATCATTGATGGTAGTAATTTCAACAGCTAGATGAACACTAGGTGTAAGGCACCTCTAATGTCCATCTAAAAAATTGGACTGATTACTATTCACCTTAATGGAAGGCTATAACTTAGTTTTCCCCATAATTTTATCATTTTTATGGACCTAATAATCTAGAGGATTTAGGTTACTTGTGATTTTTGGAAAGAAAGACATAGACCAATTACTCCCACTGACTTCACCAAGTCAAAATCCTCCCACTAACTTCACCAAGTCAATAGATGAGGAGTAGAATTAATTTTGGTCCATCGGCACCTAATTCAATCATACTGATTGAAATTAGTCAAACTGATTTTTAATGATATGGGTCAGCTTGAATCACCAAGCGATCTAATCAAATCCTAATCAACCATTTCGGCCAGATAGGTGAGATCAATGGAAGAGATATATCATTAACTCATCAAAGATTGAATCAGTGCAAGTAGCTCCAATTAAAAACCATTGGTATTGACTGCCAAACTTACCTTAGACACCAACTGGTTAATTAAGTTCAATCTGATCAACCTAGTAATTTTGGGCTTGATCGCTTAGCCATGAATTAAGTCCATCTTGGTCCTTGTTAAAGACATGGACTTATCCAACGACAACTATTGAAGTTGAATCTAGAGTGTCCTTGACCTAATATAATTCAATATTTGGTTAAATTTGATCAATTACTCTAGTTAAGTCCATTCTTTAACTAACCTTAGGTCTAACCCAATTAATGGACCTAATTCATTTACCCCTTTAATCCATAATTTTATGCATTTATCTTAGGATCTTTAATTCATAATTCTAGATCCTACTATACAATACTTAATTCTTTTAATTAAGTTTCTAGACTGACAGGTTGGGGTTTAGCATTTTAAAAATAATTTTTAAATTTTAAAATATTTTTTCTATTTTTTGTTTACTAAATGGATTGATCTATTTCAGAAATGGGTCGGCTCATTTCATAAACAGCAACTTATTGCTAGTTTCATAACAAAAAATAAAGCATAATTAAACCATCAATCAATTTAAATCTAATCTAAACTTATTCATATTTAATTCTCATATTAAAATAATTTTAATAATAAAAACACTTTTACTATTCATCTTAATGAATGAGTTCACAGTGGCATCCCTACTACCATAAGAGATTCCCACTGAATGAAAGGAGATGGCCTTTAAACCATATTATTCCTTATGACTGGATGGCTTGGTGTCTCATTCATCCTCGATTACTAAGTTATCTAGATCAAAACATATCATATATGCTAACATTTAATTTTTCTAATTAACATATAAACATGTCAAGCAACCCTTGCTCAGATACCAATGATGGAAATTATGCAGGGTTTAAAGCATGCAATTCAAAACTTTTTTGAATTTTGTGTGTGCAGTGAAGCAAAAATTAATCTAACACTAATTTTATATGTTATGATCATATCATAACCCTACACTAGAATCTAGACATGCGGATATGTAATTGAAAAATTTATTGGGACAATTGGTACCACTCTGATACCAATTGCAGTGGAAATCCCCGATCTTTAGCATGGATCTAAAAAGACCTTTAACATTCTCTATGATAGTAAATCATCGATCCACTAATCTAGATATGTGATGGGGCACCTCCTTTCTTGGGCTTGAGGGAGACGCCCCCCCTTTGGGGTGGCAACTCTAGAGAGAAGAGAGAAGAGAGATTGAGGGAGAAAAGATCTGTATTCCAATGCATAATGAAATCCTAATACAACCTATGTTATACATAGCTATTAGGCCCAACCAAAAACTTCCCTAGCTAATCCAATACATGAAAGAACTCACCGAGCCCATGTACATATGTTTCACATGCTCTCATCCCCTAGATCTAGTCCCAACCCATACATGAGTTATCCCTCTTAAGTTCTTATTGGACCAGGCCTTAAGACCCTTTGGATTAATCCCAATCTAAGACCAAACAGAAAATCTCGTTCGGTTCTATTCACCATCATTGAGCTGGCTCTCTTAGGAGCCGAGCCGGCTCAACTAGGTCTTGCCCGAACCCTATCTTCTATCTACTGAAGATAGTCAGCTCGACTACACCCCGAGCAAGCTTGATCTAAGTCCGAGCCAACTCGACCGCGTATCCGAGCTAGCTCACCTGTGTGTCTACCCCTTGTCTTGGCTGATTCTTTTCCTTGACTTTGGTCCTTTGCTCCACCTTATGTCCTAGGTTTTTGGAGCACCTACCAAGCCCCTCAAGGTTCTCACACCTGAATCTCGAGTCCGTGCAGGACTACACACCGCCTTCACCTAGGACAACTCCTATCCTAGCCCTAGGACTCACACCCATCCTAATATCTTGGAGCCAACACCCTGACTTCTCCTATGGCCTTTCAAGGATTGGGAGCATCATAAATCCTTATAATTTCTATCTTGGTGCTCCCAAGCCTTGGCAAACCCTTGGCAATGCCCTCCTACACGATCCTACTATCGCTACGCACCTTGATAGCCTCTTATGCAAACATTGCCCCTACGAAACCTCTTCCGCTATTGTGCACCCTTTGAGGCCTTTGAGATGACCGCTTCCACCGCTGAAGACCTTGGCTTGCTTCTTCTATACCATCCTAAAAGTTGTAGGAACATTTCTACTGAATAGCTACATCAATTATCCTTGACTTTCTTTGAGATCCCACAGCATTTTTGTATTGGCACTCGCTGCATATCCTAACACGATCTCCTCAGAACATTGCCAGTTTTTCCAGCACATCTTGCTCCAATTGGAATTGTGCATCTCCAACGTTGGTGCTAGGATATTGGTCCTCCTGCACTCCTCCACTCTGAACTCGTATACATCTCCATCGGTGAAGCCACCTCTACCTGGTGCTCCATCTAAAATCGAAGCCTCCTGATGCCATAGAAGTCAACTCTGTAACTAAGCTCCCTGAGGATAATCACCCAATGCTGCACTGCTAGGCCTGCCACTATACCTCGAACACTATCGTTGCCACTTCCGACGCTCTGCACTCCATGGATCCCTCCAAAGCCATCTTGGATACCTCCACAACCTACGGGCACCTTCAAAACCTAAAAGCTCATACAACTTTTTTTCTTCAACGACTGAACCCTAGGAAATTTTATCCTAGCACTTCTCCTCTTCTGTCCCAGCATCAACCATCGCTTCAGTTGTGCCCAGAGGAACATCCTCTACCTGAATAGTGACTCTCCTTGGTGCCCTTGTAATAGATACTTGATCCATAATACTTTTGATTGCTAGATGCCCCTGGCGCTCCTTGAGACCCCTTGGCCCTCGTTGAGATCTATTTTTGATCTTCTTGAGATGCTCCTGAGACTCTTTATTGAGATACATCCCTCGGCTACTACACCACCAAGCCTCTCTCAACCCCTATGCCTCCAGAAAAGCACTACTGTAGCACTCCAGTACTCCCTACCTCATCTCTACACTGCTCTACAACTGTCCAGTCCTAACCTATTGAACCTCCATGGATTATCCATCTCCATCACCCCCAAGGCTTCACAATTCCATGCTCTTGTCGAACCGCTGAATGCATCCCCGACTACTTCCCGTCTTCCTACAATCGAAGGATATATAGCCGCTTCTTCAGCCTTCCCTTGACCATTATCCCTAGGAAACCACTTTTCATTTGCCAAACAGCCCCACACTGCCCATCTTCCTTGAGAACCCTATCACTTGTCATACGCCCTGATTTTTTCAACCAAGACCAAATAAAAAATCATGCATCCAAACCTTCCACCCTAGAAAAAACCCTTACCATTAATCCTCTCAGCAACCACCTTCAACTCGCTGCTCCCGGTTGGCCAAACCATAACAATAACAAAGATAGATCTGAGACATACCAAAGAACAGGTGTGTAGATTTCTGATTTCTTCCCGCATGACTTCTCCTTCTCCTCTCCGCACCATCAGACTCTGATAGCAAATGTTGGGACAATTGGTACCGCTCTAATACCAATTATAGTAGAAATCCCTGATCTTTAGCATGGACCAGAGAAGACCTTTGACATTCTCTATGATAGCAGATCACCAATCTGCCAATCTGGATATGTGATGGGGCTCCTCCCTTGGGCTTGAGGGAGGCTCCTTTGGGGTGGCAACTCTAGAGAGAGAGGGAAGAGAGATTGAGGGAGGAAAGATCTATATTATAATGCATAATGAAACCCTAATACAGCCTATGAATTTATACATAGCTATTAGGCCCAACCAAAAACTCTCATGGCTAATCCAATACATGAAAGCACTCACCAAATCCATGTTCATATGTCTCACATGCTCTCATCCCTTGTCTCTAGTCTCAACTCATACATGAGTTAGCCCCCTTATGATCTTATTGGACTAGGCTTTTAGACCCCTTGGATTAATCCCAATCCAAGACCAAATAGAAAAACCCATTCAGTTCTATTCGCCATCATCGAGTCGGCTCTCTCAAGAGCTGAGCCAGCTTGACTGTGTCTCACCTGAATCTTATCTTCTGTCTGCCTGAGATAGCCAACTCAACTATGCCCTGAACCAGCTAGATCTCAGCCCAAGCTGGCTTGGCTGTGTATTTGAGCCAGCCAGCCAGTGTGTCCACCCCTTGTCTTGGCTAATTCCTTTTCTTGGATTTGGTCCTTTGCTCTACCTTGTGTTCTAAGTTTCTAGAGTACTTACCAAGCCCCTAAAGATTCTCACACCTGAACCTCGAGTCTATGCAGGGCTACACGCCTCCTTCACCTAGGATAACTCCTATCCTAAGCCTAGGACTCACACCCATCCTAGTATTCTAGAGCCAACATGCTAACTCCTTCTATAGCCTTTCAAGGCTTGGGAGCACTACAAATCCTCACAAAATTTAATATATTCAATCAGCAAATCACATTTGTTGACCGACTTGTATTCAGAATATAATACTTGTGCACAAGAAGATGACCTCCATAATCTGAATCCATTGAAAGAATCTCTCACATCGTGCTGTAGCTGCATAATCATCTAGCCTCTATGGTGAGTCTACATGGAGCTCCTAATCATGACTAGCTCTACTAGACTGCTAGCTCCTCACCAGAGCATTCAATGGCCGATCTTCATCAATCTGATCGACAATCTTCTCTTGAACTTCCAAATGCTCTAGAAGATCAAAATATGAGGAATGGATGATGAGGAAGTAGTGTGAGAATTTTGATGACCATCTGATGCTCATAGCACCTGAACTCTCCACCCGAATCCTAAGTCAAAACCCTAGGGATACCCACTCTCGAAACCCTAAAATCTAGACTCTCTGGATTTTTTTGATACAAAGAACTTGCACCCAGATGACCCTCATGCCCATCTCTCTGTTATCCATGAAACCCTTTTCATAAAATAAAATTCATGCATAATTTTGAACCATTTGAAATTACGTGAGAACACTGGGAAGGAAGAGTAATGCAGACACTCTACAATTTGAATTCTCACGCATAGGATGTAGCACCCCCTTCAGGTTTTTTCTCTCTAAGAAACTCTCCCATGCACCTCTCAAATTCTTCATGCAAAACCATGCATGCCCAAATAAAATCCCATTTTAAATGGGCATGTTGTGATGGTGTTTGTGTGAAGAATAGGATAAGAGTGGTTGAGAGATTTTAACAATCCACTTGAATTCAATCCACTTGAATTCAAAATTCAAGTGGATGTTTCATCCATTTCCAGCGCCTCACCCAATGGGTGACGAGCAGAAGGACTCTCCTTCTATGCCCACTCTAAGATTTCTCCATGAAAAGTGTGACAAAACCATAAGAAGCATGGAGAATATATAAGGTTGGATTGGTTTTAACCTCCAACCACTTGCCTTTGAATTCAAAATTCAAGACAATTCATCCTAACCCAAATCTTGGACCAGGTCAAAGGGAGAAGAAGGGAGGGTGCGCATTCTATTTTAGGCCTGAGAAATCTCACATAAAACCAAAGCATGCATGAGAGAGGGCATGGAAAAGTCAAAGGTGGTGCAGGGAGTTTAAAATTCAAACTAGCTTTAAATTTTGTCCAAATTGGTTTCAACCAAACCAATTTATTTGGACCTAATTAGATCAGGATAAAGCTAATCAATTAAGCTTAATCCAATCTAATAAAATTCTAATTAAATTAGAAATTAATTAGATCCAAGTTTTGATCAAATTAGTGTCAAATCTTCCATAGCGATTAGGTCATCTCATGACCTGATTGGGTCAAATTCAATCAGATGTGATTGAATCCTCATCATTCAATCAAATTAAGCTAATCAGCAATTAAATTATTAATTAATCCTTCAATAAATATAGTGTCTCAATCGGATGGGTGTTTTGGCAACAAAGTTCCATCTACATGAAACTCTTGATCGAAGAGTTCCAAACCAGTGAGACTCTTGATCGAAGTATCCCAAATAAATGAAACTGATAATTACAGAATTTTAGACCAATGAAACTTTTGATCATAGAGTCTCAGTTAAGTAGGACTTGAAGTCCCAGTCTAGTGGGACTCTTAGTCATAGAGTCCCAATTTAGTGGGACTCTTGACCACAGAGTTCCAGACCAGTGAGACTCCTGATCATAGAGCCCCAATCTAGTAGAATTCTTGACCACAAAGTCCTAGACCATTGAAACTCTTGATCGGCAATCAGATTAGGTAGAAATTGCTATGATGTGTGATCCTAAGGTTCTAATCCTAAGTTAGTAGCACAAGAACCAATTTTCTATACCAATCAATGAGTTTATTTAGCAATGGTACCCGATGTTCGGATAGGTCGAATCATCGCAATACAATATCGATGAACCTATGGCATATGGTTACTGTATAATTCATCCCTTTGACCTTAATGCTCAAAGAATAACTTAAGATTTACTGCCAACCCTAAAAATCATCCACATTATATTTCAAAATTCAATGTCCATCGAATGGACCATCCCGATCGAGGTTTTGCTAAATTAAAATACAGTGATGCGCTCCAACACTTGGAGGGGTCAATCCCATCTCAACTGATACACCGCCTTCATAAGTACTTAACTGCACCTACAATCTTCCATCACTGAATTAGAAATTCAGGCAATCCGATAGCAAAGTGTAATGAGTTGCTTGTAAGTCACCTTGGTGATCTCAGATCTAAGGGACACTTATACCCATATCCTTCGTGAGCAACTCTTGACAGTAAAGAGTTCCATAGTTGGATCATGTTTAGTGAAATACATGAAAGGAATATGCCCTCAAGCCAATCAAAATTTATATTTTGATGGACTATTCTTTATCTTCCAAACTCATGTAATGATATTTTTCAAATAAATAAAGATATTTATTTCATCATATACTGCATCTTTATTTAAGATTATGATGAACCCCATAAATTAGAGCTATGATTTTAGGGTTATGATGAAATCATACCAATAAGACCTAAAATCTTAAAATCCTAATTTAAATATTCTTTGTTGATGGAACATTGAGTCGGAGATCAATATTTTTGGTAAGACTAGCACATCCTTTGTATGCTCGATAGAGAGGGTGATTGATCTCACAATCACTTGTGTGCAACACTAATACAAGGATGTGGATGCTCATTAAAGAATGAGTTCACTGAATTGATCCAAGTCAAGAATATCTAATAGAGTCTTATCTACATGTGAATAGATGGTTCTCATAATAGGAGTTGTGCATATAGTCCTTTGACCTCAGACTACCATAGAACCTTAAATATATGAATCCATATTTTGGTTCATACTCATTCATAACTCAGTCATGTATGGGATGATCGGGATATGGTGGATTATATATCAAGATTGTGAGTAGGTCAACAAGGAATCGATACTCCTAGTAAGAGGAGATTGCATCCTACCTACTTCAATCAAATGATGATTCAAGAAGTCTTTGATCAAAGCATGATGAAAATTAAAAATGGTTCCTAATGTTTCATTAATCGAATCATCATCATAAATATGAATATGATATTGGGTTTGACATATTCCCATACCCATAGTCATATTCGGGATGCAGGTGATTGAAGGATCCTATTGCATTGTAACTTTCCACTAAAGGATATTTTTAGTATTTCTATAAAAATTTCATATCTTCTGGGTAGACATTATACGTTGCTAGATGTCAATCATGTCTTTTGGGTTCAATCGAATTAAAGAGTTTAATTTAATTGTTAATTAGAAAGTGTTCTAATTGATCAAATTGGGTTAGAGAGTTTTGACCTAAATCATTTTGATTGAGTTTTAATCAAATTAGATCAAATCGCATCCGGACCCACTGCTGCCTAGATGTGGAATCCAATGGATCACACACAAAGAAAATTGATCAAAGATCTTGTTGGGGATAAAATCTGCTGTTAGATATATGTGCCCTAGAAGCCAGAATTGGTTGGCACTTGTAATACACTTCTAGGGGCAAAATTATAATTTTGACTATAATTAATGAAATGGGTTATTTTCTATCACACATGTGTATTTAGTGTCTGTGATACATCCTTTGAGTTAATGGTAATGATAATTCATATTTTCAAGAGTTGAAAATTTAAGACATGAATAATCATTATTAACTCATAAACAGCTCCCGACAATAGGATCATCATGAGGATGGTGATTGATCCGGAAGGTTGGTGTACGATCGCTTCTCTTTAGTAGATGAGTCTTGAGTCTACGGTGTGGAGACACCGGAGCGAGAGTACAGGTACTCGTTAGAGAACGAGGGCACTGAGCGTGACCACCTCGAGTAGTCATTAGGAAGTCTACCTTCTCGTCAATGACTGACTCGATGCTGCAGTAGTGTGTCTGGTTCTTTGACCTGAGATGCATCGGCAGTTCACCTTGAGGGTGTTATAGTTTGACTACACCATTACTCGGTCTCCTAGCCATATGGAACCCTGAGGTGTATGTTGGCTGTGACATGTTCATTGTAGGAACTGGATTGCATCAAGATGGGATCTATCTACCTCGGTGGTAGAGGAGTAGCCCTATGATGATCATGAGAATCAAGTCCTGAAGCCCATGGCCATGGCAGAGTGAAATAATAGAAAGAGTTTCTATTTAGATTTTCACATTGGACTCGAATCGAATGATTACATCATATGACAGAGACTAGGGTTTGACGAGTTCACCTTAACCCTAATCTGATCGGGGCTCAAGATAGAAGAACTTAATCACACAGGTAGCTGCACCAAGAGGTTCGCATTCAGCTCTGATGGGTTGCCACCATATACTGCTAGGTGTCACTGGTGGATTTTGGGAGCAATTAGAATGATTTAGATGATCGATCATTCTAGCTGTTCGAATCAGAAGAGTTCTGATCCATCGAAAGGAGTTTCGATGATGTCTATGATAGAGATCATGACATATCCCATTACCATACAGAACTGAACCTAACTGGGTCACACAAACAAGGGTTTGAATCTGGTGATCATCAATTGAACTGATCTAGTTCAATTGATCTGAATGAGATTCAATTAGGTTCAAGGAAATCGTGCTAGCACTCGATTGAACCTAACGTTCTTCTTTTACTATCATAAATAAGTTGTCCTGACTGAGCCAAAGGAGTTTGTGCTCAATCAGAGGCCTTCATATGGTCTGACTGGAGGTTGTCCAAGTCAGAATAGGTTGTCTTATTTGTAAGACATTACCTGCCATTTTTGGTCACCTGCCATTTCTTGTTCTTTGACTTTGGTCAAAAGTCTACCTTTGACTGGTCAAACGTTGACCATTGACCCTTTGACTTTTGACCACATGTCATGCACCTATTGGAGAGCTGGTGGGGGCCTGTCCCCCTGCCAGAACCTGGCAAGGAGAAGGGCGCACGCCAAGGGTGGCGTGAGCCCAAGTAGGAGGCGCCTAGGAGTCCTTGTTGGACAAGGACTCCACCTCCCTTTTGGATTCCAATCAGAGTTCTACTAAGAATCCAGTTTGACTGGTCTTAGGCGCCCTCTAAGGAGGAATCCAGGGGTCTCTATTCCAACCAATCAGATTTAGATCTGATTTCACAAAGGGTTGTGATTGGTTGAGAGGAAGAGGAGTTGGATCACAAGAGGTCTATAAATAAGACCCTGCGCCCAACCCTAATTCCAATGCTATTAGATACGCCCCAAGGCTGCCTCTCCCCTCCTTCTCCACGCCATAGTCTCTTCTCCTCTTGCTCTCCACGTCCAAAAAGTGTTTTGGACTTTGGTTGGTGCGATTCAGATCAAGGAAAGGCGATCAAAAGCAAGAAGGCTGCGCTGCTGCAAAAGGACGACTGCAGATCTTCAAAAGAGTTTTGAAGATCCTCCAGATCAGATCCAGATCTAATTTTTGGAGGTGTGATAGAGAAGAAGAGGATCTCCAGATCCAACTCGAGTGGATATCGGTAGAGGTCAGGCGCTTGCGTGGCTAAGATCCAGAACCTTCTGCTGCAATCAGGATCATCTACAGGGTAATAGGATTACCCAAACAAGGTAAATTGAATTTGATTTAATTTATCTTGTTTTATTTTATTTATTAAAATAATAAGAATCAGATCTGAAACATATCACCAACGAGCAGTGGGAACGAATGACGAAGAGGGAGGTCTTTCAGGAGAGTCTTATGGTTTTAGAGAAGCACAAGAAAGAAAAGAAAAATGGTGAATGGAGGGGCAGTAAGGGGTCCAAGATATGCTTCAAGTGCGAAGAAGCAAGGCACTTTAAGTGGAAGTGTCTGCTTTGGAAGAAGTGCAAGAGAGGAGAAAGCTTGGATTCCATCAATACAGTCACTAAAAATAAAAATTCGGATAAAATCTTGGTGGTCTTAGAGGAGCTCGTAGGATGTGGTGTATCTGAGAGGATTTTGGATAGGTTTGCAGAGTGCAGAGGGTCCGAAGGGGTAGCGATGGTGTTCGAGGTACAGCAGTAGGTCCAATAGTGTAGTATTGGGTGGTTGGCCTCGAGGGACTCAAAGATAGAGTTGGCTTCTGCGGCATCAGGGGGACTTCAGCTCTAGGTGGAGCATCGAGCAGAGGTGGCTTCATGAGTGGAGGAAGCTATGACATGGGTTCAGAGTAAAGAGGTGCAAAGGGAGGACCTATATCCCAGCACCAGTGCTAGAGCTGTACAGATCCAGATCGAGAGGATTGTGCAGGGAGACAGGCATGGCTTTGAGGGGACAGTGTCAGGTGGAGCATCAGGATATGCGGCGAGTATCGGTAAAGAAATGTTGTATGATCTCCAGAGAAGTCCAAGATAAGTGATGTAGCTACCAAGCAAAAAAATATCTACAACTTCAAAGATGGTACAGAAGAACAAGCCAAGGACTTCAGCGGTGTAGGCAGTCATCCTGAAGGCCTTAAAGGGAGCTCAACAGTTGAAGAAGATACTACTATATAAAAAAGTTATGACAGTGATTTGTAATCGCTGTCGTAGCCCAAAAAACTACTGCCATAGGCTATAGCAGTGGTTTTCTAACTGCTGCCACTACGACCATCGTCGTAGCTCTATGGTAGTTGTTGTTAGAACTGCTATGATCTATCGCAGCGGTTATGTAACTACTGCCATAGGATATCTATAGTAGCGATTACATAACCGCTGCCATAGATAATCTATAGCAATGATTTCTTAACCACGGTATAACCGCTACCATAGCAGTATCCTATGGCAGTGATTTCTTAATCGCTGCCATGAGTCTAGTTTAGCGATTGGCACCGAACCTATGACAGCGATTGTTACGAATATGGTAGCGAGTTATAAAACCACTACCGTAAGATCTTGAATAATTAAAAAAATAAAATTTTTATTTTTTTATATATTTTATCTAATAAATACAGATATATAACATAAAAAAATATAATAAACATAAAAATTATTCTAAAATACTAAAATTTTATTATCAAATAAAATTTATTATAATATTTTTTTAAAAAAATAAAATACATCAAAAGTCTCCTAAATCTACATCATCATCGTCGTCGTCGTCACTGAAAGTCGGAGTTAGAGCTGGAGTCGGAGCCGGAGCTGGAGCTGGAGCTGGAGTCAGAGCCAGAGCTGGAGCTAGAATATGGATCAACATATTGTCGAAGCTCGTGACTCCAAAATGCACATTGAGCGTCAACATTATGTCTCTCATGATGCCCTCTAGATGAGATGCGCACTCCTCAGCCCGATCTACCTACGTCGCAGCATGATCTGCCCGTGCCAATGCCTTCTCAAGCTTCTTCCAACTGACAATACCAAAAGTCTATGAGGAGATGCTCACCTCGGATCAGTAGCTCATCGACGTGCGTCTGGTTCTACATCGAATCCTCCCAAAGTGCTCAGGCCCCTAGATCTGAGATAGATGATCATGGGGCCCAGAGGTTGAAAGGAATATGTCCTCAAGCCAATTAATTTTTGGGCTGTTCTTTGTCTTCTAAATTCATGTAATGACTTTTTTAATAAATAAAGGCATTTATTTCATCATATGTAGTGTCTTATTATTTATTTAAGATTATGATGAATCCTATAAATTAGGGCTATGATTTTAGGATTATGATGAGATCATACCAGTGAGACCTAAAATCTAAAAATCCTAATTTAAATATTCCTAGTCGACGGGACATTGAGTTAGGGATCAATGTTTTTTGGTAAGACTAGCACATTCTTTCTATGCTCGATTGAGAGGGTGATTGATCTCACAATAACTTGTGTATGACACTAAGACAAGAATGTGGGTGCTCATTAGAGAATGAGTTCACTGAATTGATCCAAATCGAGAATATCTAATGGAGTCTTATCTACATGTCAATAGATGGTTCTCATAGTGGAATTTGTGCATGTAATCCTTTGACCTGAAACTACCATAGAATCTTATATATATAAATCCTATATTTTGGTTCATACTCATTCATGACTCAGTTATGTACGGGATGATCTGGATATGGTAGATTATATATATGAAGGTTGTGAGTAGGTTAACATGGAATCGATCACTCCTGATAAGAGGAAATAGCATCCTACCTGCTTCAAACAAATGATGATTCAGAAAGACTTTGATCAAAGCATGATGAAAATTAGAAATGGTTTCTAATATTTTCATTAAATGAATCATCATCATAAGATTGAAAGAGAAATGAATATGATATTGGGATTGACATATTTCATACCCAGAGTCATATTCAGGATGCAGGGAGATCGAAGGATCTAGTTGCATGGTAATTTTCACTGAAGGATATTTTTGGATATTTTCCATCAAAATTTTACATCTTTCGGAAAAGTCATGATACGTTGCTAGATGTCAATCATGTCTTGTGGGTTTCGATCAAATTAAAATTTTAATTTGATCATTAAATTAGAAAGTGTTCTAAATTAAGTCAAATTGGGTTGGCTAGTTTTGACCTAAATTCGGTTTGGTTGAGTTCTAACCAGATTAGGTCAAATCACACCCAGACTCACTGCTGGTTAGATGTGGAACCCAATGGGTCATACATAAAGAGAGTTGATTAAGGGTCTAATTGGATTAGACCATGTTTGCAAGATGAACATGCTAGCACATGTAGCAAACCCTAGCACCTGGTTTCAAATTGGATTCGAATCAGCTTCCGATTTGGGCTAATTTAGATCCGATTTGAGCCAAATAAGATTTGGTCTTGAATTGGATTAACCTAGACTAATTGAGCTTTAGTTGGGGTGCCACATACCTAAATTTCACATGCCAGAGAGTCTCTCTCTTATGCATGGGAAGTCTTTCATGTGCATAGAATTCTTTGGCGCATGGAATTAGTTGGCACCTACCTTCTTTGATTTTTTTTATTTTGTTATGTCACGTAAATTTTTATATTGGCATGGACATTAGATATGGGGCAGAGAAGAGTCCTTCTGTAGATGAAATACTTCATTATTATTTTAAGAAGGGACTTTTGTCGCCCAAGAATTCTTGCCGCCCAAGACTCCTTGCCGCCCTCCTTCATCTCTTGACTAAGTCAAAGTCTCTTGGGACTTTGACTATTCAAAGTTCATCTCCATGCCTTCTTGCTGAATGGGCATCCCTATTTAAGAGCCATTGGATGGCCATCTTATCTGATCTAAGCCCTTTAATTAGGGTGGCGCCATTTATTTTTTGCATCATGACTCTTCGTAGAAAAACTACGTAGAATTAGTCCGAAGAGTCCTTCTATTTTAAGGCACCTCTTGGACTAAGTCTACATAATTTTAAATGGTTAAATTTTGATGAGGCATGAGATATGGCTGATGGGGCATGAGATATTGATGAGGAAAGGGCATGAGAAATTTAGTTGGCACCCCTACGTACATTATAAATAGGGGTGCGCACCAAGAGTCCGGGTGTGTGTGAAAATTATCTTTCTTTCTTACAAGAGTTTTTTTTTGTCCAATTTTCTTTCTTCCTTTCTCTTGTCTAGACCTTGTCCTTATAAGGACAAGAAGTCATCTTAAGACTAAGAGATTAGGAAGAAAAATTAAGAAGACAAAAGAAAAAGAAAGATAGATAAGGAGAGGCAAGGAAGGTGACATAAAGGCTAAAGAAGGTCTTGCCCATTTAATTAAAGTTCTTATTATTAGAATTTCTAATTATATAAATTCAGAGGTGCTGGTGTCTTGATCAAGTCTCTGTGTGGATCAACGTTGGAGGGTGAACACGTGGGCACCTGGTGGAAACCCCTGACAGACTGCTACCAGCGATCAGGGTCAATTTAGGGTTTAGCGATAAGAGGTATGTTCTAATACTTTTTTTTATATTACAAATGCATGTTATATGATTTAATTGCTAATAAGGTGGTCCTAGGGTTTGGGTTTGGTTTATTATGATTTCATATTTTTGCTTTGAAATCCATGCTTCCACCCTGTACACCAAATCCCATCAGTGGTATCAGAGCAAGTATCAGAGCAAGCCTTATTAGGTTAAATCATATAATGCTTTGCTTATAGTATAATGGCATAAATGAAAAATATGATATAATATTTTTATATTTATTTGCATTTATTTATATGATGAGATCATATTCTTTTATTTATCATAATGAGATTATGATGTATATATTATTCTGTAAAGGTTGCCCTGATATAGTGGAAAGTATTCACTATATAATGATGGTTGTCCTAGAATAATTATACATGTTAATAGATATATATAAATTTTATTATAATTGATGCTATTAGATATTTAGTTTGATTTAAATTCAGTATGTATATCGAGACCATTTAAATCCCTCTATAAAATTATATCTAGTTGTAGTGTAATTAGTCTATAGCTGAATCAGTCAGGATGTCTAATTGATCAATCGGTGTCTAGAAAAAATGGTTCATGATTGGTAAAGAGAACATGATTTTTAATTGGTTCCGTTGTCTAACCTGGCCAATTTATTGGTATCTAAGGAAAGCAACGGGGGGACTCCAACTTCTCTCCCATTTACCTGGCTGATTTGATTAATTTAATTCTAGATTGAAATACTTAGTATTATATTCACTACATTAAGGCCTTCCTTCATACTAGTTTCTTATTATGTCCCGAACCATATTAGTTCTATTGTGTAAACACAAGATCTATTATGGGGAATGATGTAATATTAATCTAGTGCATTGAGATGCTTACAACATTTTGAATATACTACTTTGTTGTGTAATCACAAAAGTAGTTATATTTCATTTTGATTGTATAAAAATGAAGGGTTCTACTTAAACTAAAACACTAAAGTTTATTGTGTTAACATAAGGCTATTAATGTTATAGAGGCAAAAGTTAAATGAGAGTTGCATTAAATGCAATTGGAAAGAGTTTCCTACTTTTGAACTTATAACAGGTTTGTTGTACAACCACAAGACTTTTTATAAGGAATTAGGATCTTATTCTCACTAAGAAAATCAATGAATGGGTTATGTTTTTTAGTGGGGGACATAATTAAATTAAAGTCCTAATTTAATTATGTTTGTCATCATGAGTTGTTTGCTTATATATTGTTCTTTATTATGTAGATTAAATGGCTTCTTCACTTTCATTGCGTTCAATTTTGGATTCAAATAAATTGACTAGTCAAAATTATGTTGACTGGTTGAGAAACCTTAAAATAGTACTCAGTCAAGAAAAACTCTCCTATATTCTTGATGCCCCTGATCCTAAGCCATTAGGAAATGATGCCACAGATGAAGATAAGTCCACATACCAAGATGTGGCAAAATGATTTCCTTACTGTCAAATGCATCATACTTGCCTCTATGAATAATGAATTACAGAGGCAGCATGATAGCATGGACACTCAATCCATATTGCTCAATCTAAAAGAGCTTTATGGAGAGCATAGTAGGACTGCTAGATATGAGATATCTAAGTAATTATTTCATGCAAGAATGATAGAAGGAACATCCGTACAAAATCATGTTTTGATGGTAATTGACCTAATCACTCGATTAAGTCAATTAGGTTTTGTTATGGATGGAGAGTTAAGTCAGGATTTGATCCTGCAATCACTCCCAAAATCATTTTCTCAGTTTGTCGTGAACTATCACATGAACAAACTAAATTCTTCATTGTCTGAGCTGTTAAATATGCTCAAGACAGTAGAAAGCCATATCAAGAAAGATAAGGCTCCTCTTCTTCTTGTGGATGGGATCTCCAAGAAGAAGGCAGGCAAAAAGGGTTCAAAGAGAAGGTTGAATCCTAAAAGTGGTATAAATAAGAAGAAAAAGGAAAAGAAGGTCTCCGGACAGATGATCTGTTTTCACTACGGCAAAGCAGGTCATTGGAATAGAAATTGCAAGGCTTACCTTGCAACCATGAAGTCTGGTGCAAATAATGCACCAAAAGGTATGTATGAGATACATACTATATTATCATTAAATTCTTTCATTTCAAATTCTTGGGTATTAGATACCGGCTGTGGTTTTCATATCTGCAAATCTTTGCAGGGGCTGCAGAAAATTAAGAGTTTGAAGAAAGGTGACTTCAAGCTCTATGGCGCTGGAGGAGATTCTATCCAAGCAGAAGCTGTAGGGACAAATATATTGAAGTTACCTTATGAGAAGATCTTAGAGCTTACAAATTGTTATTATATGCCTAAGATCATTAGAAATATTATATCTATACCCTTGTTATTAAAATAAGGTTATAGTCTTAATGTAACGAGCGAAGGTTGCTCGATCAAATATTCTAATGAAAATATTTGTTTTGGCATATTTAGCAATGGTTTGTTGACTCTATGTTTGGATGACAATATATTTCATATTGATGAAAATAGAAAATGTAAGAGAGATGACATAAATAATACTTTACTTTGGCATTGTCGATTAGGTCATATTAGTGAGGCTAGGATTAACAAGTTATACAAAGAAAAGTTCTTTCGATCCTTTTGATTATGAATCATTAGGAACTTGTGAATCATGCCTCATGGGTAAAATGACCAAGATTCCATTTAGTGGACATGGAGAAAGGACAAAAGAGTTATTAGGACTTGTACATATAAGATGTATGTGGTCCTATGACAACTCAAGCCAGAGGAGGATACTCTTATTTTATAACGTTCACTGATGATTTATCTGGTCTTAGTCTTTAATTCCAGGGTTTTGTTAGATATATGTGCCCTAGAAGCCAGAATTGGCTGACACTTGTAATACACTTCTAGGGGCAAAATTATAATTTTGACTATAATTAATAAAATGGGTTATTTTCTATCACACATGTGTATTTAGTGTCTGTGATACATCCTTTGAGTTAATGGTAATGATAATTCATATTTTCAAGAGTTGAAAATTTAAGACATGAATAATCATTATTAACTCATAAACAGCTCCCGACCATAGGATCATCACGAGGATGGTGATTGATCCGGAAGGTTGGTGTACGATCGCTTCTCTTTAGTAGATGAGTCTTGAGTCTACGGTGTGGAGACACCGGAGCGAGAGTACAGGTACTCGTTAGAGAACGAGGGCACTGAGCGTGACCACCTCGAGTAGTCATTAGGAAGTCTACCTTCTCGTCAATGACTGACTCGATGCTGCAGTAGTGTGTCTGGTTCTTTGACCTGAGATGCATCGGCAGTTCACCTTGAGGGTGTTATAGTTTGACTACACCATTACTCGGTCTCCTAGCCATATGGAACCCTGAGGTGTATGTTGGCTATAGCATGTTCATTGTAGGAACTGGATTGCATCAAGATGGGATCTATCTACCTCGGTGGTAGAGGAGTAGCCCTATGATGATCATGAGAATCAAGTCCAGAAAGCCCATGGCCATGGCAGAGTGAAATAATAGAAAGAGTTTCTATTTAGATTTTCACATTGGACTCGAATCGAATGATTACATCATATGACAGAGACTAGGGTTTGACGAGTTCACCTTAACCCTAATCTGATCGGGGCTCAAGATAGAAGAACTTAATCACACAGGTAGCTGCACCAAGAGGTTCGCATTCAGCTCTGATGGGTTGCCACCATATACTGCTAGGTGTCACTGGTGGATTTTGGGAGCAATTAGAATGATTTAGATGATCGATCATTCTAGCTGTTCGAATCAGAAGAGTTCTGATCCATCGAAAGGAGTTTCGATGATGTCTATGATAGAGATCATGACATATCCCATTACCATACAGAACTGAACCTAACTGGGTCACACAAACAAGGGTTTGAATCTGGTGATCATCAATTGAACTGATCTAGTTCAATTGATCTGAATGAGATTCAATTAGGTTCAAGGAAATCGTGCTAGCACTCGATTGAACCTAACGTTCTTCTTTTACTATCATAAATAAGTTGTCCTGACTGAGCCAAAGGAGTTTGTGCTCAATCAGAGGCCTTCATATGGTCTGACTGGAGGTTGTCCAAGTCAGAATAGGTTGTCTTATTTGTAAGACATTACCTGCCATTTTTGGTCACCTGCCATTTCTTGTTCTTTGACTTTGGTCAAAAGTCTACCTTTGACTGGTCAAACGTTGACCATTGACCCTTTGACTTTTGACCACATGTCATGCACCTATTGGAGAGCTGGTGGGGGCCTGTCCCCCTGCCAGAACCTGGCAAGGAGAAGGGCGCACGCCAAGGGTGGCGTGAGCCCAAGTAGGAGGCGCCTAGGAGTCCTTGTTGGACAAGGACTCCACCTCCCTTTTGGATTCCAATCAGAGTTCTACTAAGAATCCAGTTTGACTGGTCTTAGGCGCCCTCTAAGGAGGAATCCAGGGGTCTCTATTCCAACCAATCAGATTTAGATCTGATTTCACAAAGGGTTGTGATTGGTTGAGAGGAAGAGGAGTTGGATCACAAGAGGTCTATAAATAAGACCCTGCGCCCAACCCTAATTCTAAGCGAATGCAATTCAATTGAGAAACCCCATGCCCCAAGGCTGCCTCTCCCCTCCTTCTCCATGCCATAGTCTCTTCTCCCCTTGCTCTCCACGTCCAAAAGGTGTTTTGGACTTAGGTTGGTGCGATTCAGATCAAGGAAAGGCGATCAAAAGCAAGAAGGCTGCGCTGCTGCAAAAGGACGACTGCAGATCTTCAAAAGAGTTTTGAAGATCCTCCAGATCAGATCCAGATCTGATTTTTGGAGGTGTGATAGAGAAGAAGAGGATCTCCAGATCCAACCCGAGTGGATACCGGTAGAGGCCAGGCGCTTGCGTGGCTAAGATCCAGAACCTTCCGCTGCAATCAGGATCATCTACAGGGTAATAGGATTACCCAAATCAGGTAAATTAAATTTGATTTAATTTATCTTATTTTATTTTATTTATTAAAATAATAAGAATCAGATCTGAAACATATCAAGATCTGATTGAGATCAAGAGAAAATTTTTGAAATATATCTCTTGATCTAATCAGATCTGGACGAACCTGGACCGGGAAATCAGGATTTCCCTTCAACTGGTATCAGAGCCATGGTTCTAAATTGTTTAGATCTGATTTTAATTTTATTTTAATTAGAAAATAAAGTGATTTCAGATGTCACATGAGATGTGATCAGATCTGAAATCAGAAAAATTAAAATTAAATGATTTGGATCTAAGAACATGAAGATATGCATGACTAGTTCTAGAATAGAATAGTTCTATAGAATAGTTTTGCATGTCTTTGATTTAATCTGATTAAATCATATTTTAGATCTTCTTATTTACTATTTTCTGATATTATAAGTGTTATAATAACATCTGATAAACAGCAAATAAAAATTATTTAATTTTAAATATCATATGAGATATGATTAGATGCATGACTAGACTAGTTGTAGAATAGTTCTACATAATTGTCTAGATTAGAATTTATTTTGATTAGATCAATTTAAATCTAATTTTTTAGATTATTATGAGATAATTTAGATCTGAAAACATGCATGATTTGATACATGAGATGTATGCAAAATATGCCTTGATTAGATCTAAATTTGTATATGAGATATATGATATAGATCTATAACTGTTTTGTAGATTTACATGTTCCTGATTAAGGCGTTCCTCTTGGCCGTCCGGTCATAAGAACGAAGAAGGGTTTAAAGGCCCTCTCTTCCCATTCGATGGGGTGTTCTTATGACGTGTAGGGGTGCTGCGTGTTCGTCCTTAATCAGAAACCCAAAACTTACTTTCTGCAAAACCCTAGATCCTGAAACCCTAGGATTTATTGTGCATATTTTGTTTATGAACCCAACTTAATTAAGAATTAAGTTTATGGAATATTAATTAGGTCTAAAATTGAGAATTTCAGATCTAAGACATATTCATAATACTGGGTTCGGGCTTGGGTAGCTCAATTAGGTCTAAGCGGTTGATCAAACCGAATCAAGAGTTGGTTAGATGGGATCAACAATGCTTAAATTGACCAGCCTAATAGGATTAAGTCTGGGTCAAGATCGAGTCACGATCAAGCAAGACCTAATTAGGCTCAGAGGTTAGAGTCTGGATTGTAGGCTAACCCAATTGGTTCTGACTCAACAATTTGGTGTCTAAGGTAAGTTTGGCACAGACGATCGACTGGTTTTTAATTGGAAGCTACTCGACCTGAATGCGTTCTTGTGCGAGTTAACGGCATATTCCTTCCACCGGTCTCACTTACCTGGCCATATCTGTTGACACAGTTCTGATCTGAGGTGGTCAATAATCCGAGCTGACCCATGCCACTAGGTTAGTCATAATTGTTATGACTAAGCCAAGTCTAGTTTAATGAGACCTGAATCAATTCTCCCTAAGAAAAGATTAAGTCCGAGGTCTTCCACCATTGTAGACGTGCGGGCCCTTCCCGGGGTTGATTGTTCTCGGCTGGATACAGTGGCTCAGTTGCACCGGGAAGACGCAACCATGTCTATTAGGCATTGGATGCTATGGGCTGGAGGATGAGTTGGGCTCAATATTTCGGATACGGTGAGAGACCCAATTAGGAACCCAGTCTATGCAAATGGTGGGTCTGACTTAACTAAGGAGTGGATCAATATTCCGGATACGGTGAGATTCATGAATTAGAGACCAAGTTTGGGTGCACCATGATTAGAGAATCATTGAACAAGAGTTGTTCACTCATTGGCTAACCCATCACCAATAACTGTTAGGTGAGGTGATGAGTCAGTTGGTGAGACCGCACCACCCACTAGAAATCATCAATCGCGGAGATTTTCGCATCTCTACAGAGGGAGTGTAGGGATCCGAGAAAATAGTGGGAGCTAATTTGTTTAAAAATAAAATCCCTAAACAAATTGGTCAAGTCAAAATTACAGTATCTAACTAGAATCTTTGACTCTCTACAGGAAAATGTCTGCGTCCAACCCACTGGCACGTATCCTAGACACACATAGACTGACTGGACCCAATTATAAAGATTGGCTCAGGAACTACAAAATTGTTTTGGGTTCAGAGAAGTTAACACATGTTTTGGACCAGGACCCTCCCACCTTACCAGCTCGTCCATCCACTGAACAGAGAGCGTCTCTGGAAAAATGGATTGACGAAGACAATAAGGCCAGATACTACATGTTGGGCTCGATGTCTGATGAGCTCCAGCGCCAACATGAAGATATCGGGACTGCTCGCCAAATGTTGGCTCACCTGCAGGAGATGTTTGGTGAACAGAGTCGCGCAGCCAAATATCAAGTCACGAAATGACTTTTTAAGGCTAAGATGCGTGATGGGCAGTCAGTCCAAGATCACTGTCTGACAATGATCAAGGACATGGAAGAGCTTGAGAAGCTCGGTGTGAAGTTGGACTTGGATCTGCAGAACGATATTATTCTGCAATCCTTGACTGATGCATATGGGCAATTCATCATGAATTACCACATGCATAAACTTCAAAATTCCTTGGCCGAGTTGATGAATATGCTGGTTACCGCTGAGCTTTCTATGAAAGGTTCTAAAGGCTCAGTTCTTGCTATGGAACGGACTTCTTCCAAAAGAAAGTCTTATGGAAAGAAAAAGAAGTCTTGAAAAAGCATGGAAAGAAAAAGAAGTCTGTGAAAAAGCAAAAGGTGGAAGGATCAAAGAAGAAGAAGGCAGAACCGAAGAAGAAGGTCGATGGCAAAGGAAAGTGTTTCCATTGCAACAGCGACGGCCATTGGAAGCGGAACTGCCCTACTTACCTGGCCACCCTGAAGAACAAGAAGGAAGGTCCTTCTGGAGGTATGCTCGTTATTGAGTCTAACCTTACGGTTTCTTCTGCATCCAGTTGGGTGCTTGACTCTGGTTCTAGTGCTCATCTGTGCACTTCTATGCAGGGTCTTGAGGATAGCAGGAGGCTGAGGGATGGAGACATGATCCTACGCATCGGTAATGGAGCAAGAGTTGCTGCAGTAGCCGTGGGAACATACCCTCTGCGATTACCATCTGGTTTAGACTTAGTTTTAAAAGACTGTTATTATGTGCCTGCAGCTAGCAGGAATTTGATTTCTGTTTCATGCTTAGCACAAGAAGGTTATGTGATCACCTTCTTTAAGGACCATTGTAACATTCTTTATGAAAGAAATAAAATTGCAAATGGTTTCCTTGTTAATGGTCTTTATCAGTTGCATATTGATGTACCTGTTTTAACTATCGAGCAAAACGTGAATGCCAAACGACCTAGGGATAGTCCAAACGACAGATATCTATGGCACCTGAGATTAGGTCATATAGCAGAAGATAGGATTAACAAATTGGAGAAAAATGGGCTATTGAGTCCATTGACTTTTGAGTCATATCCAACTTGTGAATCTTGTCTTCAAGGCAAAATGACTAAACTCCCTTTTGTTGGACATGGGGAGAGGGCCACAGATCTCCTTGCCCTAGTACATACTGATGTGTGCGGCCCATTCGATGTGCCGGCTAGAGGCAATTTTGTCTACTTCATTACCTTTACCGATGATCTGTCTAGGTATGGGTATGTGTATCTTATGAGACATAAGTCTGAAGCCTTTTGAAAAGTTCAAAGAATTCAGACATGAAGTAGAAAAACAAACTGGAAAACCCATTAAGGTTCTTCGATCAGATCGAGGAGGTGAATACCTTAGCCGGGAATTCCTAGACTATCTTAAGGAAAATGGCATAGTCTCTCAATGGACTCCACCAGGAACACCTCAACTCAACGGGGTTTCAGAACGGAGAAATCGGACTCTATTGGATATGGTTCGATCCATGATGAGCTTCACAGACCTCCCAGATTTTCTTTGGGGACATTCATTATTAACTTCAATCTATTTACTGAATAGGGTTCCCTCTAAAACCGTTCCTACCACACCGTATGAGATATGGCACGGTAAGAAACCAAGTCTGAGTCATCTCAGAATTTGGGGTTGTCCGGCTTATGTCAAAAGACAACAAGCGGACAAGTTAGAGTTTAGGTCCTTTAGAGCTCGATTCATAGGATATCCTAAAGAGTCATTAGGATACTATTTCTACATTCCAGAAGACCACAATGTGATTGTGAGTCGACATGCCATATTTCTTGAAAAATAGTTTATTCAAGATAGTGGCATTGGAAAGCAGATTAAGCTTGATGAGAAAGTCTCACAAGCAGAACGAGCTAAGGACCAAGTGGAACCAAATCAGGTTGAGCCAATAAGAACACTACCTCCTCCACCTCGTAGATCGGAAAGAGTTTCCCGTCCCCCTGAAAGATACTTAGGTATTATTTCAGAGGACGTAGAGGAAATGTTCCTCATAGGTAATGGTGCTCATGGTGATGATCCCAAAACCTACAACGAGGCGATATCAGATATCGACTCCGAGAAATGGCTTGAGGCAATGAAGTCAGAGATTCGACTCGATGCACTCAAACCAAGTCTGGACCTTGGTAGATCCACCAGAAGGTATAGTACCTATTGGGTGTAAATGGATCTTCAAGAGAAAGATTGGTGCAGATGGGAATGTGGAGACATTCAAGGCTAGACTGGTGGCAAAAGGTTATAGTCAACGTGAAGGCATTGACTATCAGGATACCTTTTCCCCGGTAGCTATGCTAAAATCCATCCGCACATTGCTTGCTGTTGCAGCCTATTTCGATTATGAAATATGGCAAATGGACGTGAAAACGGCATTCCTAAATGGATATCTTGAGGAAGATATCTATATGGAACAGCCGCTAGGTTTCACATCCAGTGATACTGATCACAAGGTTTGCAAGCTGCAAAGGTCCATATATGGACTTAAGCAAGCATCTCGGAGCTGGAACACTCGTTTCAATGATGTGATCAAAAAGTTTGGTTTCATCAAAAATGAAGAGGAACCATGTGTTTTCAAAAGGGTCAGTGGGAGCGCTGTTGTCTTCCTCGTATTGTACGTGGATGACATCCTCCTTATTGGGAATGATATTCCCATGTTGACATCAGTCAAGATGTGGTTGTCCAAGGAATTCTCCATGAAAGACCTAGGTGAAGCATCCTTTATTCTAGGAATTAAGGTCTATAGGGATAGACCGAATAGGATGCTAGGACTTTCACAGAAGATGTACATAGAGGAAGTACTAAAGAGGTTTAGTATGGAAAACTCTAAGAGGGGATTAATACCCTTCAGACATGGTATTCATCTTTCCAAGAAGATGTGCCCCAGCACACCTGAGGAAATAGAACGCATGAGCAAGATCCCTTATGCTTCTGCAATAGGGAGCCTCATGTATGCCATGCTATGTACACGACCTGATATAGCCCATGCTGTGAGTGTCACAAGCAGATATCAGTCAAATCCAGGTGAAGAACACTGGACTTCTGTGAAATGTATCCTTAAGTACTTGAGAAGAACTAAGGATATGATGTTGGTCTTTGGTAATGGAGAACTCC
>QRFJ01007498.1:0-12500 GCA_006176705.1 Cocos nucifera
AATGGCCATTTTGAAAATTGCTTAGGTAAAATTCGAAACTCTAAAGTTAAAAGGTATTTAAAACTAAATTCTTTCTTTACTCGAGGACGAGCAAAGCTTAAGTTGGGGGGTGTGATAAGCATCATAAATTTACCAATAAAAGTATTAATTTATTAATTAATTTATATTAATTTTTAAAAATTATTAATCAATTTATATATAATTTTTAAAAAATTCATATTTTTATTAATTAAAAAATTAATTAAAAAATAATTAAAAAAATAATAAAAATTAAAAAATAAAATTTTATTATCAATAGAAAGAGCTCATTTTTTTGATCACAATGAAATAAATTTCAAGTAAAACGGAGCTAAAATGGAAAAAGATATGAATTTTTAAATATATAAAATATAATAAAAATAAATAAAAATTAAATAAAAAAAAGAAAATGGCTCAGCCGGCTCCGCAAGCCGAGCCACCAAGCCAAGCGGAGCCACCAAGCCAAGCCAAGCCATCAAAGCCAACTCAGCCATTGAAGCCATCAGCCGGTCCACGATCCAGGCGTGGACCGCCAGCTCAGCAAAATCCGGCGAATCAGAGCTTGCCACGTGGTGGACCTAGACCCCTAAAGGGTCTACAGAAATTTATCGTGGCTCACAAGGGTAATTTAGTCTTTTCTCTTGGCAACAGAGGGGTTGATTGGTTATGGTGTGCGGTGCGGCCAGTCCACGCAGTCCATGGGATCAGTGATTGCGCGATCGGACGGATGTGGTTGTTTGCAATCAGGATCGGACGGTTGTGGTTGCTTTCGGATTTTATTCAGCTACAGACATCATGCGGATCACCATCGGATGGCAGCGCTCGATCCAGGCGATGATCCGACGGTCCAGAAAGCTCCCGATGGTGATCAAACTCTCAGGCGCGTGATTTGCGGCCAGATTTCCTCCATCAAGCGCGATCCAACGGCTAGAATTTAATCCGACCCGATCTGAGCTGATCTGCATCCGATTTTGATGATTTTTGGACCGTTGGATTTTTATTGAATGGCTGGATTTTATCAGATTTATCAGAGATATATCAGAGCTATTTTAATTCAAATTTTATTAAGATTTTGATGATTACAAAGGTCATTAGTCCCATATTGCCTAGAAGCAAACTTTTCCAGCCCTCCTAGCTCTATAAAAAGGATCCCAGGCCTCCAAAAATCAATATCTTCCGATCAAGGTGAAGCTTTGGTATAGGGCGAAGCCAGGCTATGGGTTAAAGGCTGCTTCGAAGCAACGGGTGCCGAGAAGAAGAGCCGAGCTTCTACACCATCTTTCTGCCAATGCCGATCCAAGATCAGAGATCAGGCTATTTTATTTTATTTTTTTTCTTTTTAAATTTTATGTATTTAAATTTTGAAAATTTTAATTAATAAAAATTTTATTTTTACATTTTAATTTCTTATTTTTTATTTTTATTGTAATTTAATTTCTACACTTTAATTATTACTTTTTATTTTATTGCAAGTAGATGCTAAGATCTAACTAATAGATCTTAGTACCAAATTTAAATTTCTGCACCTTTTAATTTTTATTTTCAATCTTCCGACTTCAGTTTTTATTTCAAAATTCAAATCATTTTCTTTTTCTTCTCAAAAAAATCAAAGATTTCAAATCTAAAAACACTACCTTCCCTATGGATTCGACCCGACTCACTGCTATCTACGCATTTTCAATAATTTTAAGAAGTCGGATTAAACTGATAAATACGGTGTCTTAACGACAACATCGCATTCCTATCAATCGGGATGATATGGCACTGTATGGCGCAGCAGGATCTATATAAACCCTATCTGCGCCTAGAATAAAAAAGCTTCTACCTTTAAACCACACTACAAAGATTTTCTCCCTCCTTCCCCATGTCACCCTCTGGTCCTCTCTCTCCTCTTCATGTCCAAGAGTTTTTGGGCATGAGTTTGGTGTGATCCAAGCAAGTGAAAGGCGATAGGAAAGGAAGAAGGCAACATTGCTGCAAGAGACAACGGTTGTTCTTCAAAAGAGTTTTTGAAGACCTTCAAGATCAGATCTAGTTCTGATTTTTGGAGGATTGATTAAGAAAGAGAAGATCTTTAGATCCTATTTGAGTGGATACCGGTAGAGGCCAGACACTTGCATGGCTACATCCAGAACCTCAAGCAAACATTAGAATCATCATAGGATAATTGGATTATCCAAAATAAAGGTATAATTAAATTAAATTAAATTTTTATTTTATTTTATTTTATCAGATCAATAAAAGTCTCAAATCTAATTAAGATCTTAGAAATTTTTTTTTAAAATATTCCTCTTGATCCAATCAGATCTGAACGAACCTGATCTAGAAAATAAGATTTTTTCCTTCAACTGGTATCAAAGCCAGGTTCCAAAATTTATTAGATTTAATTTTAATTTATTTTTAATTTAATAATTAAATGATTTTAGATGTCACATGAGATGTGATTAGATCTAAAATTAAAAAATTAAAAATTAAATAATCTTGATCTAAGATGTATGAGATGCATGACTAGACTAGGAATAGAATTATTGTATGCATAGTCTAACATGATCATAATTTTAATTTAATTAATTATAATTTTTAAATTTATTTATTTATTATTTTTTAATATTATAAATATTATAATTAAATTTAGAAAATAAAAAATAAATTTATTTAATTTATTCATATGAGATATGATAGATGCATGTTTAGACTAGTTGTAGAATAGTTTTACAAAATTATCTAGAATAAATTTTAATTTGATATGATCAAATTTAAATTTTATTTTTTATATATTTATGAGATAATTTAGATCTGAAAATATGCATGATATGATATATGAGATGTATATAAAATATGTTTTTAGTTAGATTAATTTTTATATATATGATATATGATGTAGATTTAACTAGTTTTGTAAATTTATCATGTTTCTGATTAAGGCGTTCTCCTTGGCCGTCCGATCATAAGAATAAAGTAGAATTTAAAGGCCCTCTCCTTTCATTCAATGGGATATTCTTATGATGTGTAGGGGTGCTGTGCATTCGTCTTTAATTAGAAATCTAAAACTTATTTTCTGCAAAATCCTAAATCCTGAAATCCAAGAATATTATATACATGTTTTGTTTATAAACCCTAAACTTAATTAAGAATTAAGATTATGAAATATATTAGATCTAAAATTGAGAATTTTCAGATCTAAGATAGATTCATAAAATTTGGTTCGAGCTTGGATAGCACAATTAGGTCTAGCGGTTAATCAAACCGAATCAAGAATTGGTTAGATGGGATCAAGAGTGCTTAAATTGATCGGCCTAATAGGATTAAGTTTGGATCAAGGTCGAGTCACATGAGTGATCGATCAAGTTAAGATCTAATTAGGCTCAGTGGTTAGAGTCTGGATTGTAGGCTAATCCAATTGGTTCTTGCTCAATAATTTGGTATCTAAGATAAGTTTGGCAGATATGACCAACTAGTTTTTAATTGAGAGATACTCGACTCGAATGTATTCTTATCAAGTTAATGGTATATCCCTTCCACCGGTCTCACTTACCTGGCCATATTTATCGATTCAGTCCTGATCTAAGGTGGCTAACAATTCGAGCTAACCCATACCACTAGATTAGTCATAATAGTTATGGCTATGTCAAATTATATTTAAAGAGATCTAAATCAAATCTTTCTAAGAAAAGATTAAGTCTAAGGTCTTCCACCATTGTAGATGTGTGGGCCCTTCTTGGGGTTAAATGTTCTCAGATAGTCATAGTGATTCAGTTGCATCAGAAATATGCAACTATGTCTATTAGGCATTGGATGCTATGAACTAGAGGATGGATTAGACTCAATATTCTGGATATGGTGAGAAATCCAATTAGAAATTCAATTTATGCAAATGGTGGGTCTGACTTAACTGAGAAATGGATCAATATTTCAGACACGATGAGATTCATGAATTAGAGACCAAGCCTGGGTGCACCATGATTAGAGAATCATTGGACAAGAGTTGTTCACTCATTGGCTAACCCATTATCAATAACTATTAGATGAGGTGATGAGTCAATTTGTGGGACTGCACCATCCACTAAAAATCAATAATCGTAGAGATTTTTGCATCTCTACAGAGGGAGTGTAGGGATCCAAAAAAATAGTGGAAGCTAATTTATTTAAGAATCAAACTCCTAAATAAATTGGTCAAGTCTTAATTATAAAATCTAACTAGAAACTTTGACTCTCTATAGGAAAAAAAAATATCTACGTCCAACCCACTAGCTTGTATCCTAAAAACCCATAGACTGATCGGATCCAATTACAAAAATTGGCTCTGAAATCTCAAAATTATTTTAGATTTTAAAAAGTTGACTCATGTATTAGACCAGGATTCTCCCATCTTACCAGCTCGTCCGTCCGCTGAACAAAGAGCATCTCTTGATAAATGGATGGATGAAGATAATAAGATCAGATACTACATGTTGGGCTCGATGTCTAGTGAGCTTCAGCATCAACATGAAGATATCAAGACTGCCTGCCAAATATTAGCTCAGCTACAAGAGTTGTTTGGTGAATAGAGTTGCGCAGCAAAATATCAGATCACTAAACGACTGTTTAAGACTAAAATGCATAATGGGCAATCAGTCCAAGATCATTGTCTGATGATGATCAAAGATTTGGAAGAGCTTGAAAAGTTTGGAGTGAAGTTAGATCAGGATCTACAGAATGATATAATTCTGCAATCCTTGACTAATACATATGGGCAATTCATCATAAACTACTATATGCATAAACTTTAGAATACTTTGGTCGAGCATATGAATATGCTAGTTACTGCTGAGCTTTCTATGAAAGATTTTAAAGGCTCAATACTTGCTATGGAACGGACTTCTTCTAAAAAAAAGTTTTTTGGAAAGAAGAAGAAGTCTGTGAAAAAATAAAAGGTGGAAGAAGGAAAGAAAAAGAAGACAGAGCTGTAGAAGAAGGCTGCTGACAAAGAAAAGTATTTTCATTATAATACTAACGGCCATTGAAAGCGGAACTGCCCTACATACCTAGCCATCCTGAAGAATAAGAAGGAAACATGTCCTTCTGAAGGTATGCTCATTATTAAATCTAACCTTATGATTTCTTCTGCATCTAGTTGGATGCTTGACTTTGGTTCTAGTGCTCATTTGTGCACTTCCATGCAGGATCTTAAGGATAGTAGGAGGCTGAGAGATGGTGAGATGATCCTACGCATTAAAAATAGAGCAAAGATTGCTGCTGTGGTCGTGGAAACCTATCCTCTTTGACTACCATCTGGCTTAGATTTAGTACTTAGGGATTATTATTATGTTCCTGCTGCAAGCAGAAATTTGATTTCTATTTCATATTTAACACAAGAAGACTATGTAATTAGTTTTCTTAAGGACCATTATAACATTCTTTATGAAAGAAATAAAATTGCAAGTGATTTTCTTATTAACGATCTCTACCAGTTACATATTGATGTATCTGTCTTTAACATCGAGCAAAATGTGAATGCCATGATCAAAATGATCTAGGAATAGTCCAAATGATATGTATCTATGGCACCTAAGGCTAGGTCATATAGCAGAAGATAGGGTTAACAAATTAGAGAAAATCAGACTATTTAGTCCATTGACTTCCGAGTTATATCCAATTTATGAATTATGTCTTCATGAAAAAATGACTAAGCTTTCTTTTGTAGGACATGAGAAAAGGGCCACGAATCTACTTGCCCTAGTACATACTGATGTGTGCGGCCCATTTGATTTGCTAGCTAGAGGCAACTTTGACTACTTCATAATCTTTACCGATGATTTATCTTGGTATGGGTACATATATCTTATGAGACACAAGTCTGAAGTCTTTGAAAAGTTCAAGAAATTTAGACATGAAGTTGAAAAGCAAACTAGAAAACTCATTAAATTCTTCGATCAGATCGAGAAGGTGAATATCTTAGTCAAAAATTTCTGAACTATCTCAAGCAAAATGGCATAGTCTCTCAGTGGACTCCACTAGGAACACCTTAACTCAACAGGATTTTAGAATGGAGGAATTAGACCCTATTAGATATGGTCCAATCCATTATGAGCTTTACAGACCATCCTGATTTTTTTTGGAGACATAGTCTGTTAACTGCTATATATTTATTGAATAAGATTTTCTCTAAAATCATTCCTATAATATTGTATGAGATATGGCATGATAAGAAATCAAGTCTGAGTCATCTCAGAATTTAAGATTGTTCGGCTCATGTCAAAAGACAACAAGCGGATAAGTTAGACTATAGATCCTTTAGAGCTCAATTCATAGGATATCCTAAAGAGTCATTAGGATATTATTTCTACATTCCAAAAGACCATAATGTAATTATGAGTTGGCATGTATTTTTTTTGAAAAATAGTTTATTCAAGATGGCGGCATTGGAAAGTAGATCAAGCTCAAGGAGAAAGTCTCACAAGAGCAACGAGCTAAGGACCCTAGGGAACCAAATCAGGTTAAGCCAATACAATCACTACCTCCTCCACCCCATAGATCGGAAAGAATTTTTTGTCCTCCTGAGAGGAACTTAGGTACTATTTCAAAGAAAGTAGAGAAAATATTTCTCATAGGTAATGGGGTTCATGGTGATGATCCCAAAACCTATGACGAGGCGATATCGGATATCAACTCTGAGAAATGGTTAGAGGCAATGAAGTCAAAAATTGACTTGATGCATTCAAACCAAGTCTGGACCTTAGTAGATCCACCTAAAGGTATAGTACCTATTGGGTGTAAATGGATCTATAAGAGAAAAATTGGTGCATATGAAAATGTGGAGACATTCAAAGCTAGATTAGTGGCAAAAAAATATACTTAGTATGAAGGCATTGACTATTAAGATACCTTTTCGTCAGTAGCTATGCTAAAATTCATCCGCATATTGCTTGCTATTGCAACCTATTTTGATTATGAAATATGATAAATGGACGTGAAAATGGCATTCTTAAATGGATATCTTGAGGAAGATATCTATATGGAATAGCCACTAGGTTTCACATCCAGTAATGCTGATCACAAAATATGCAAGCTGCAAAGGTCCATATATGGACTTAAGCAAGCATCTCGGAGCTGGAATACTCATTTTAATGATGTGATCAAATTATTTGATTTCATCAAGAATGACGAGGAAATATGTATTTTCAAAAAGGTCAGTGGAAGCGCTATTATGTTTCTCATACTGTACGTGGATGATATCCTTCTTATTGGAAATGATATTCCCATATTGACCATAGTTAAAATGTAGTTATCTAAAGAATTCTCCATGAAAGACCTAGGAGAAGCATCCTTCATTCTAGGAATTAAGGTCTATAGAGATAGACCAAATAGGATGCTAGGTCTTTTACAGAAGATGTACATAGAGAAAGTGTTAAAGAGGTTTAGCATGGAAAACTTTAAGAGAGGATCGGTACCATTCAGACATGGCATTCATCTCTCCAAGAAAATATGTCCCAACAAATCTGAGGAGATTGAATGCATGAGCAAGATCCCTTATGCTTTAGCAATAGGGAGCCTAATGTATGCCATGTTATGTACACGACCTGATATAGCCCATGCTGTGAGTGTCACAAGCAGATATAAAGCGAATCTAGATGAAGAATACTGAACTTCTACTAAATGTATCCTTAAGTACTTAAGAAGAACTAAGGATATATTGTTAGTTTTTGGTAATGGAGAACTCCAAGTCTAGGGCCATATAGACTCGGATTTTATGTCCGATATAGATGATCAAAAGTCGGCATCTGGAAGTCTTTTTGTGTGTAATGGTGGTGCTGTCAGTTGAAAGAGTTCCAAGCAGACAGTAATAGCAGATTTCACCATGGAAGTAGAGTACATTGCTGCATCAGAAGCTACGAAGGAGGCATTCTAGTATAAGAAGTTCACCGTAGAGATCGGAATGATGCCATTGGATGCCATTCCTCTGTACTGCGATAATAATGGCGCCATAGCCCTAGCTAAGGAGCCGAGATCTCACCAAAAATCCAAGCACATCGAGCGACGATACCACCTCATCCATGATTACCTCGAGAAAGGTTACGTTGAGGTCAAGAGAGTCGACTCCGCAGATACTGCGGCAGACCCACTCACAAATCCATTCAGCCAGCAGAAGATCGAAGCCCATCTTGAGAAGATAAGATTTAGATTTGTAGCCAATTAGCTTTAGGTCTAGTGAGAGTTTGTTAGATATATGTGTGCCCTTGAAGTCAGATTGGCTGACACTTATCATACACTTCTAAGGACAAAATTATAAATTTGATTATAAATAATAAAATGATTTATTTTCTATCATAATGTGTATTTGAAAGTGTCTGTGATACATTCCTTGAGTTAATGATAATGATAGTTCATATTTTCAAGAGTTGAAAATTTAAGACATGAATTTTCATTATTAACTCATAAAATACTTCCGACCGTAGGATCATCATGAGGATGGTGACTGATCCAGAAGGTTGGTGTTGAAGGAAAATCCTGATTTTTCAGACCAGGTTCATTCAGATCTGATCAGATCAAGAGATATATTTCAAAAAAAAATTTCTTTGATCTAGATCAGATCTAAGATATTTTAGATCTGATTATTATTATTTTAGAAATTAAATAAAATCTAGATAAATTAAATCAAATTTAATTTATATTGATAAGGATAATCCTATTACCCGTTGATGATCCTGTATGCAGCGGAAGGTTCTGGATCTAGCCACGTAAGTGCCTAGCCTCTATCGATATCCACTCAGGCTGAATTTGGAGATCCTCTTCTTCTCTATCATACCTCCAAAAATCAGATCTGGATCTGATCTGGAGGATCTTCAAAATTTCTTTTGAAGATCAGCAGTCATCCTTTGCAGCAGCGTAGCCTTCTAGCTTTCAGTCGCCTTTTTTTGATCTGAATCGCACCAACCAAAAATCCAAAACTCCTTTTGGACATGGAGAGGAGAGGGGAGAAGGTGGTTTGGCATGGAGGAAGAGGGGAGAGGCAGCCTTGGGGCATGGGGAATTGTGATTCCTTTCAATCACTTCCAATCACAATCTGGGTTGGGCGCAGGGTCTTATTTATAGACTGTCTGTGATCCAACTTCTCTTCTTCCCAACCAATCACAACTCTTTGTGAAATCAGATCTAAATCTGATTGGTGGGAATAGAGTCCCCTAGGATTCCTCCTTAGAGGGTGCCTAAGACCAGTCAAAGTTGGTTCTTAGGAGAACTCTAATTGGAATCCAAAAAGGAGATGGAGTCCCTGTCCAACAGGGACTCCTAGGCGCCTCCAACTTGGGCACACGCCAAGGGTGGCATGTGCCCTCTTCCTTGCCAGGTTCTGGCAGGGGGACAGGCCCCCACCAGCTCTCCAATAGGTGCATGACATGTGGTCAAAAGTCAAAGTGTCAATGGTCAACATTTGACCAGTCAAAGGTAGACTTTTGACCAAAGTCAAAGAACAAGAAATGGCAGGTGACCAAAAATGGCAGGTAATGTCTTACAAAATAAGACAACCTTTTTTGACTTGGACAACCTCCAGTCAGACCATATGAAGGCCTCTGATTGAGCACAAACTCCTTTGGCTCAGTCAGGACAACTTATTTATGATAGCAAAAGAAGAACGTTAGGTTCAATCGAGTGCTAGCACGATTTTCTTGAACCTAATTGAATCTCATTCAGATCAATTGAACTGGATCAGTTCAATTGATGATCACCAGATTCAAACCCTTGTTTGTGTGATCCAGTTAGGTTCAGTTCTGTATGGTAATGGGATATGTCATGATCTCTATCATTGACATCATCGAAACTCCTTTCGATGGATCAGAACTCTTCTGATTCGAACAGCTAGAATGATCGATCATCTAAATCATTCTAATTGCTCCCAAAATCCACCAGTGACACCTAGCAGTATATGGTGGCAACCCATCAGAGCTGAATGCGAACCTCTTGGTGCAGCTACCTGTGTGATTAAGTTCTTCTATCTTGAGCCCCGATCAGATTAGGGTTAAGGTAAACTCGTCAAACCCTAGTCTTCTATCATATGATGTAATCATTCGATTCGAGTCCGAATGTGAAAATCTAAATAGAAACTCTTTCTATTATTTCACTCTGCCATGGCCATGGGCTTCTGGACTTGATTCTCATGATTATCATAGGGCTGCTCCTCTACCACCGAGGTAGATAGATTCCATCTTGATGCCATCCAGTTCCTACAATGAACATGCTATAGCCAACATACACCTCAGGGTTCCATATGGCTAGGAGACCGAGTAATGGTGTAGTCAAACTATAACACCCTCAAGGTGAACTGCCGATGCACCTCAGGTCAAAGAACCAGACACACTACTGCAGCATCGAGTCAGTCATTGACGAGAAGGTAGACTCCCTAATGACTACTCGAGGTGGTCACGCTCAGTGCCCTCGTTCTCTAACGAGTACCTGTACTCTCGCTCCGGTGTCTCCACACCATAGACTCAAGACTCATCTACTAAAGAGAAGCGATTGTACACCAACCTTTCCGGATCAATCACCATCCTCGTGATGATCCTATGGTCGGGAGCATTTTATGAGTTAATAATGATTATTCATGTCTTAAATTTTCAACTCTTGAAAATATGAATTATCATTACCATTAACTCAAAGGATGTATCACAGACACTAAATACACATATGTGATAGAAAATAACCCATTTTATTGATTATTAGTCAAAATTATAATTTTGCCCCTAGAAGTGTATTACAAGTGTCAGCCAATTCTGGCTTCTAGGGCACATATATCTAACAATCTCCCACTTGTCCTAAAGCCAATTGGCTACAAGTCTAAGTCCCATCTTCTCAAGGTGGGCTTCGATCTTCTGCTGGCCCAACGGCTTTGTAAGTGGGTCTGCCACATTATCTGTGGAGTTGACTCTCTTGACCTCGACGTAACCCTTCTCGAGGTAATCGCGGATGAGATGGTATCGCCGCTCAATGTGCTTGGATTTCTGGTGAGACCTCGGCTCCTTAGCAAGGGCTATGGCGCCATTGTTGTCGCAGTATAGAGGAATGGCATCTGATGGCATTACTCCAATTTCTGCAGCAAACTTCTTGTACCAGAATGCTTCCTTCGCAGCTTCTGATGCAGCGATATATTCTGCTTCCATGGTGGAATCTGCTATCACCGTTTGCTTGGAACTCTTCCAGCTGACAGCACCACCATTGCACACAAACAGACTTTCAGATGTCGACTTTCGATCATCTATATCAGACATGAAATCCGAGTCTGTGTATCCCTGGACTTGGAGTTCTCCATTACCAAAGACCAACATCATATCCTTAGTTCTTCTCAAGTACTTAAGGATACATTTCACAGAAGTCCAGTGTTCTTCACCTGGATTTGACTGATATCTGCTTGTGACACTCACAGCATGGGCTATATCAGGTCGTGTACATAGCATGGCATACATGAGGCTCCCTATTGCAGAAGCATAAGGGATCTTGCTCATGCGTTCTATTTCCTCAGGTGTGCTGGGGCACATCTTCTTGGAAAGATGAATACCATGTCTGAAGGGTATTAATCCCCTCTTAGAGTTTTCCATACTAAACCTCTTTAGTACTTTCTCTATGTACATCTTCTGTGAAAGTCCTAGCATCCTATTCGGTCTATCCCTATAGACCTTAATTCCTAGAATAAAGGATGCTTCGCCTAGGTCTTTCATGGAGAATTTCTTGGACAACCATAATTTTGACTGTTGTCAACATGGGAATATCATTCCCAATAAGGAGGATGTCATCCACGTACAATACGAGGAAGACAACAGCGCTCCCACTGACCTTTTTGAAAACACATGGTTCCTCTTCATTTTTGATGAAACCAAACTTTTTGATCACATCATTGAAACGAGTGTTCCAGCTCCGAGATGCTTGCTTAAGTCCATATATGGACCTTTGCAGCTTGCAAACCTTGTGATCAGTATCACTGGATGTGAAACCTAGCGGCTGTTCCATATAGATATCTTCCTCAAGATATCCATTTAAGAACGCCGTTTTCACGTCCATTTGCCATATTTCATAATCGAAATAGGCTGCAACAGCAAGCAATGTGCGGATGGATTTTAGCATAGCTACTGGGGAAAAGGTATCCTGATAGTCAATGCCTTCGCGTTGACTATAACCTTTTGCCACTAGTCTAGCCTTGAATGTCTCCACATTCCCATCTGCACCAATCTTTCTCTTGAAGATCCATTTACACCCAATAGGTACTATACCTTCTGGTGGATCTACCAAGGTCCAGACTTGGTTTGAGTGCATCGAGTCAATTTCTGACTTCATTGCCTCTAGCCATTTCTCGGAGTCGATATCTGATATCGCCTCGTTGTAGATTTTGGGATCATCACCATGAGCACCATTACCTATGAGGAACATTTTCTCTACGTCCTCTGAAATAATACCTAAGTATCTTTCAGGGGGATGGGAAAACTCTTTCCGATCTACGAGGTGGAGGAGGTAGTGTT
>QRFJ01007499.1:0-60650 GCA_006176705.1 Cocos nucifera
TTTTTTTTTTTTTTTTTTTTTTTTTTTTTTTTTTTAATTTTTTTTTTTTTTTTTTTTTTTTTTTTTTTATATTTTTTATTTATTTCCTCTACATTTTTTGAGGATAATATAAATTCAGTTGGGGGGTAAAAATATATATATATATAAAATAAAAATAAAAAAAATAATAAAAAATAATAAATATATATATATAATAATAATAATCAAACTTTAAAACTATTTTGAAAATTTTTGGATAAACCATATTTTAGAAAAAAGAATTTTAAGCAAAATAAACTAGAAAAAGTAATAAAGTTAGAAAGTATTAACTAATAATGGTAGCAAGTTAAGAAGCAGATTATTTGGTCAGACTATTAGTAGTCTACTTAGCTCATTTAAAGGCTAATAGCACTTCTAATTGCATATGCACACTAATGAAGCATAGTAGATGTTGATTATAAGGCTAATTGAGAATTCAATTATCACTAAAAATTGATGGTTTATATATACCTCAACTAAAGAAACTTGAATTTAAGGAAAGAGCTACCTGCTTAAATAAAAAGTGTAAAACATAGAGTATATGTGGATTGCCCTAAACTAGAACTCTGCACCTAAGTCAAGTGTAAAAGTTCACATCAAACGGTGAAGGGAAGGCCAGGATGCTCAGCATAATTTTTTTTTAAAAAAAAAGTAGTATGAAAGCTACCTTAATTCATGCACTTAACTTGGGAGTATATAGAAAACTAACTAAAATAGATGATAAAAGAAGATTTGTTTGTCCTTTGAATCAACACCCAAATGCTAAGTTAGTATTCACGAAATCAAGTGCTGAAAATCTTTAGATGAACTCTAAGAAAGTTTTTCTGATTAATCTACCATAAAATTTACTTCTGAAACTCAATACTTAGTGATACTATCTAAATTTTTGATCTTAAATCCTATATCTATTCTTATGAAGAAGGATCTTAATGAAATATGGTAATTGATCTAAATTAAATTCTTCTTTTTACTCAAGAATGAGCAAAGCTTAAGTTGGGGTATATGATAAGTACCATAAATTCATCAATAAAAATATTAATTTATTAATTAATTTATATTAATTTTTTAAAATTAATGATTAATTTATATATAAATTTTAAGAAATTAATATTTTTATTAATTAAAAATTAATTAAAAAATAATAAAAATTAAAAAAATTAAAAAAATAAAATTTTATAATCAATGAGAAGAGCTTATTTTTTTAATCATAATGAAATAAATTTCATATAAAACGGAGCTAAAACAAAGAAGATATAAATTTCTAAAGAAATAAAATAAATAAAAAAATTAAATAAAAATAACATACGGCTCAGCCGACTCAAGCCGCCGTGCCATATCAGTTGGCGCATTCAAATGCATCGAGCCAAGTCAACAAGCCAGTGCGCCAAGCCAGCCATGCAAGCCGACTCAGTCGCGGAAGCTATCAGCCAGTCCACGATCCAGGCGTGGACCGCCAGCTCAGCAAAAACCGACGAATCAAGGTGCAACACGTGGTGGACCTAGACCCTTAAAGGGTTCACAGAAAATCTATTGTAGCTCACAGGGTATTTTGATCTTTTCACTCGATGATAGGAGCGTTGATTGGCTGCGGTGTATGGTACGATCGATCCATACGGTCCATGGAAACAGTAATTGCACGATCGGATGGCTGTGGTAGCTTGCGGTCAAGATCAAACGGCTGTGGTTATTTTTGAATTTGATTTAGCTTCAGACTTCATGCGGATCACCATCCAATGAGAGACGATCTAGAAAATGATCCAATGGTCCAGAATGCTCCCGACGGTGATCAAGACTTCCAATGCATGATTAGCAGCTAGATTTCCTCCATCAACATGCGATCAATGGTCAAAATTTAATCCGATCTGATCTGGGCCGATACACATCCAATTTTGATGATTTTTAGTCCGTTGGATTCCTATTGAATGGCTAGATTTCACCAAACTTACCAGATTCATATCAGAGCTATTTTAATCTAAATTTTATCCAAATTTCTTTATATTTTGATGATTAAAAAGGCTCTTAGTCCCACATTGCCTTCAGAAAAAATCTCCAGCCCTCCTAGCTTTATAAAAAGGACCTTAGGCCTTCAGAAATCAATAGATCTGGTGAGAGGGAAGCCAAGGTACATGGTGGAAGCCAAGCTTAGGGTTAAAGGTTGCTTCAAAATTATAGTGCTGAGAAGAAGAACCAGTCTTCTACGCCTACATTAATCTACGATCTCCTTCTTATTTTCTTTTCTCTTTCCTTTTCTTTAATTTCTTGTATTTAAATTCTGCATTTGAGTTTTACTTTTTTCTTTAATTTTTTGTATTTAAATTCTGCATCTGAGATTTAATTTTAATAAAGAAAGCTTTATTGCTCTTTTCAGTTCTAACCCTTTAAATTAATTATTCTTTATTGCTCTTTAATTTTATTGCAAGTAGATGCTAAGATCTAAATAGTGGATCTTAGTACCAAGTTTATTTTTATATAATTTAAATTATGCTTTTATTTATAAATCTATTTTTTAACTCTAATTTTCTTTTAAAAATTATTCTTTTCTTTTCTTAAAGAAAATTAAAGATTTTAGAATTAAATCATTGTCTCTCTGCGGATTCAACCCGATTCACTACTCTCTTCATAATTTTTAATTAATTTAAAAAGTTGGATTTAAACTGATAAATATGGTGTCTTAATGACAATATTGTGTTCCTATCAATCGCCCTCCTCTTCTTCTTCTCCACAGCTCCCTCTTGCCAAACAGGAGCAAGAGGGATGCCCTCATCAGATAGGACTGAGCTCGGCATGGTAGCAACGAGTTCAAGGGCCGGCATGGACCAAATCAGCATAGCCCAACTTGACACTCCAATCCGGGCCTTCTTCTATGGTTTGCCAGAAGAACCGCCCTTCCTTTTAAGGGTCTGGACCCCCTTCATCAAGCAGTTCCATTCCTCAGGGATCATTTTAGCAAAAACAAAGTTAGAAAATCAGAAAAATGAATACCATCCAGTCGACTAAATATTACAAACTACCTATCAGGTTAAGAGGACTGAGGCCAAAATTGAACAAGAATTGCTCATCCAGGAGTCTAGGGATTGGTGGAGTGTCAAAGGACTTCAGCTTATTGACCGAGCTCCGATCTTCATTTTCTAGCCCAGGAGCTCGACAAATCGATTCCCTTACCTTGCCCCATGGAGGTAGCCCTAGTTCTAAAGTGGGATGGAAAATGAAGAAGAACTTCTCCTTCCAGTCGTGAATGGAGGAAGAGGCACTTTTAAGCAATCCCTTCCTTCCGAATTGTGGAGACACATACCACCAATCCTTAGTGGTGGGATGATGTTTAAAGATAAAAAAATTATGGAACAGAGAAATGATAGGTCGGATGCCTACCATGGTGCACAGAGAGAGAAATCCTATGATAAATCTAAAGGAGTTTGGTGCCATGGCAACAAGAAAAATATTGAGAAACCTAAATAAGTTAGCTATGAAAAAAGGTAAAGGTAACCTAAGCCCAGTTCGAAAGGTTTCGACGTACAAACATATTCGGCTAGGAGGGGATGAGCAGGCTCGATCGTTAGGCCCGGGAAGTTCAAGCCCGTACTCAAGAAAAATTCCAAACTTAATCCTAGATAAGAAAAGATCGTCAGGCCGAAGTCTATAAAAAATTATCATAAGCACAAAAGGATGGGCCGATCCCAAGGGTTCGGCCTCCTCAGGAGGGGGGTTCGTCAGGCTTAAAAAGGCTGGACTCTTAAAACAAGTCAATCAAGATCCCTCACTAGACATTTGGATCAAGGTAAAATCAAAAAATTATCTAAAAAATCAAAAAAAAAAGAGACATTCAAGCTTCAATGAGAACAGAAAGAACGAGAAAGTAAGAATGCAGAGATAATCCAAAAAGTATCGAAAAGCTGACCTAAATTGGTTGAAAAGAATAAGGAGATGGCGAATGGAGCAAGAATCGAAAGAAGGTACGCCAAAAATCAAAAGAAGCAGCTTGGACTCGCTCGGGATGAAGAAGGAAACCAAAGGGAGGAAAAAAGATTTCAGAAGTAGGGACTCGGAGGAGGAGGGCAGGCTTAAGTAACCCCTAGAGCCCTAGAGTAGTTATGATTGCATATTTCCTCTAGCCGATCTCTGATCGATGCATGTCCCACTCATCATGGCATAAAGCTTCCAACAGACAGATCCTTAATGGTGTCGTACTTCGAGCAGACTTCTAGTGGAAAATTCAAAAAATATCTCTTTGGGTCACCGTGCATATACAAAGCCCCGATGTCAGTCCAATAAAAGCCAAAACATCCCATCCCACCTAGAAGCGAAAAATCTAGTAGGACCGAAAAATCCTTCGAACTTTGGCAGTCTCCATCTTACTCCCATCCTTCAAACTCGAGAGTAGGCGAGCTAGTGTTGGAGATAAATCCATGCATACTGAAGTTCGGCTAAGATTCCAACTAAATCAAGTCCGTTTGGCTACGGTTATAGAAATTGAACCTCAACCTGCAGGAATATCTAAGCTCTGAATCATTCTGAAATAGCCAACCTTCGACACTGTAGCTAAAGAATCTGATTGACCGGGAAGACCAATTTTGGATTCGTAAAGACATCACAGATTTCTTCTCTAGGCAAGCTTGAACAATCAATACCACCCTAGAGAACTGGCCAAGTCTCCAGCACCTACGCATCCCATTCGGTCGATCTCCCTCCAACGATCGAACTCCTCAAGTAGCTGAACTCCTTCTGGATTCTTCCAACATGCAAACTTCTCTAGCAGCTGAACTTCTTTCGAACTCCAACAGGCAAACTCTTTCTAGATTCCTCCAACAGTCAAACTTCTCTAGCAATCGAACTCCTCCATCAGGCGAACTCCTTCCAAATTTCTCCAACAGTCGAACTCCTCTAGCAGTCGATCTCCTTCCGAACTCCTCCAACAGGCGAATTTCTTTCGAATGACTCCAACAGGCAAACTCCTTCCGAACTCCTCCAATAGATGAATTCCTTTTGGATGACTCCAATAGGTGAACCCCTTCCGGATTCCCTCCAATAGTTGGGTTCCTCCATCAGGTGAATTCTTCCTTGGGTTTCTCCTCTAGAAGAGCTGCATGCTGATCTCTCTGGTAGGTCTACTTTCTAACTCTAGAAGAGTCTCCTCTCCTACACAAATCTGGCCTCAGATACGGCATGAACCGATCCACACCCAAACTATCTTAGAAGAATTTGAACTCCTCTAGAATTGATATAACTCAAAGATCATCACCAACCGATGCCTACTCCTTCGAACTTTAACTATCAAATCTCAAATGGACTGGCACCTCGCGACAATAAATACTATCCTCCATAACAAACTCTACGTGGCCCCAAGTGGCCCACTACCCAATAGTTATGGCTGTCACTATCAGTTTGTTACAGGCTCCATCTATAAATGGGACCCTCTAGAAATATTTACTTAAGGATCTCTTCTCCTTCTTAATACTCTGTAACTTTTTGACTGAGTACTCCATTTCTATTAGCTGAAAGAGCTGATTTGATCGTCGGAGGGTCTTACCAAAGCCACCTCCCCCTTAGGCTCTGGATGAGACTTGTTTTATAGGTTACTGACGGTGATCTCTTCTTCTCCAACTTTGGTGCTTCTCCGACGACGATCAGATTTTGCACCAACAGTTAGGATTGGAACATTACTTTCATTCCTAACATTTAGGAATCTTTTGCCATTTTCAAACTTTCTACTAATCCGAAGTCCATGCAATGAATTACATATATGAACTAGACTTCTGGTATCTAATATCCAAGTAGTAGTATTATAAATAGAGAAATTACAAGGTGTTATCATATAACAAACTTGACTAGCAACACTTTGCTGCTTTTTCCTATTCAGTGTATTTCGGTTAAGAGGACAATTCCTCTTCCAATCTGCCTGACTTAGGTTGGCAATAGACTTCTCATTTTGAAGGGGCCGAGATATCCCTATATGATGTATCTTTTCTTCAGGAGTACTGAAGGACTCATTTAACACTTGAATCATTTTCTCTGGCTCAGCATCCTGAAACTTGCAACTGAACATCTTGTTCATCATTGCACGCATAATGCAATGCACCGTGTTGTGATCATTGAGCTACTTCTTGTAAGCATCTCGGGTCACATCATGAACATTCGGAGTAGGTTCCTTAGGTACCAAATCCATAAGAACATATAGGATTTGTTGATGCTCCAAAATAATTTTGAGCTTTCAATACTAGCTTTTGAAATTTGGTCCTATAAACTTTTTACTATCCAATAATGATCGAAACAATAAAGTATTAGGCATCTGGTTGAGAAGAGAATATAAGATCTATTAGTATATGAATTATTTAATCCTAAAGATTTGAACTTTAGTCTAAAGATTCTTCTACTATTTTCTATGAATTAGTAGCCTCTACCTCTAATTTGATCAATTGCACTAACTCCTTAGTGGGTACTAGATCCACATAGACTACAAAAGGGCTCGAGGAAAGCTCTGGCCAATCTATGTGCATCTATAGATAGGTTCTTAACCAATTATTTTTTCAAATAATTTTTAGAAATTAGTTTTGCCCCAAGCTCCTCTTTAGCAGGCATAAGGCCCTCTTACTGAAAGTTCTGGTTAGGTTCAACTATTAACATGACTGAGTTCGATGCATCAAACAAACGATGATCAGATCCGAGAAAAGCTCTAGCCAACCTGACCGCTGTTCAGAGAGAATGACCTAGTCATCATATAATAGATAGTAATTCCAATATCTAGATGAACACCAGGTGTAAGGTACCTCCAATGTTTATCTAGATAATTGGATCCATTACCATCTACCTTAATGGAAGGCTATAATTTTGTTATCCACATAACATTTATCATTTTAAGAATCTAATAATTTAGAAAATTTTATTATGATTGAGAATAAGAGAAGAGATTGATCAGTTATTTCAAAGAAATACTCCCACTGACTTTAACAAATCATGAGATAGACTGGTCCAGGGATACCTAAATCAGTCACACTGATTTACCTTAATGACATGGATTAACTCGAATCATTAAGCAATCTAACTCAAATCTCAATTGACCATATTGGTCGGGTAAGTGAGATTGGTGGAAGGGTTTGCCAAGGCTTACCTTAAACACCATCATAATGGCAAGGTAAGTAGGCTGCCAATTAAAGACTACTGGTCAAACTGCCAAACTTATCTTAGATATCAATTTATTAATAAGTTTTGATCAAGTCAACAAGATAACTCAGCCTTGACCACCGAGCCATGATCAGATCTATTTGGTACGATCAAAATTATGGACTTGACCAATCTACAACTATTGAGTTTGATGTAGAGAAGACTTGACCTAATCTAATTCAACTCTTGGTTAGATTTAGTCAATTTTTCAATAAGTTCCATTTTTTATTTTAACCCTAGGTCTAACCTAGTTAATTGACTTGACTTCAACTAGCTCATGCCCATGTTTTATGCAACGTCATTAGATGTTAAAATCTCAATTCTAAATATGATGTTTCTAACTTTAATTCTTAATAAAGTGTAGAGTTGAAAAAGTTTCAATTGTTCGAAACAATAACATAAAACATGTATTTCTTTTGTGGTCCTTTTATATGTTCATGTTAATCATAATTAAGAATCTTAAAGCTAATTTTTTAGATCATAATTCAGCTATTAAATATAAATTAAATAGATCTAAATTATTCTTATGTATCATATACATCATAACAACATCATATGTCATAAAATTTAGACCTAACTAACATCTTATATTCATGAGTTTCAGATATTGAAACTAATTTTCAAATCTAAAAATATTGCTTGAAACATCAATTAAATAAATTAAAAACCTATTTTAGATCAAATCTAGATATATTTATGATTAAAATAATTTTTATAATTTTTTTTCATTGTTCTTTTTCATGAGATGTAATCATAATGGCATCCCTACATGCCATAAGAGAACCCCTAACGATTGGGCAATAGAGGGATTTGATCCCTTCTTTCTCTTATGATCGGATGGTCATGGTGATCAACTCAATTCGATTAGTTGATTAGTAGAAAAAATTCTGCACAATATATCATATATATTTAAATAAAAATGCTATTTGTTTCATGTGCAAAATTTGGATGGCATGCTGAATTTTAAACTATACTAGTTAGAACATATGATCATATTACAAATTTAATTCAGATTTGAACCTAGTTTATACACCATATAAATCTTCTCTTTAAGATCTAAATTAGCACAAAAATTTATTCAAAATAAATTTTGATATATATTAAAATCTGATTTAAACAATGAACTAAACTTCACAAAAATTCTGTCCAAAATAAATTTCATCTTTCATGAAAAACCAAACTTGTAATGATCTAATCGTTCATCAAAAAATTATGAAACCAGGCATGATTCCTCTACATTGAGATCTAATTAATATCAGATCAAAATTTTTTAAAAGATTATGTTAAAAAATAATCTAATTTCAAAGAAAAAATTTGATGACAATCTAGATGTGAAATTCAGCACAACCAAAATTTTAATTGTATTCAGATCAAAGCTTGAACCTGTCTCTGATACCAGTTGACGAAAAAATTCTCCATATCTAAATCATATTCAAATAGAGTCCAGAAAGAATGGATTTAAGTTTAGCAAATTTTTATAATAATTATGAAAATAAACATTGATGCGCAGCAAAAAAAGATCGAAGGCTGAAAATTCTGCAATGCTGCTTTGCGAGATTCGAAAGCATAGACCCTCTACTTTGCATGCATGCCATTATATGTAGAAATGAGAGATGAGATATGAGGCACCACACCAAGGAAGAGAGAGAAGAGGGGGAGGAAAGATCAGATCCTCCACCAAGAAGAAGAAGAGAGAAATCCCTAGCTCTCTCACTCTCTCATGTCAAGCCCTTGCTCACACCCACCAGCCTTTGAATTGTAATTGGCTTCTCCATGCCTAGGGGTCCTCCTCCTTTTATAGATGAAGCCAAGATCTGATTGAATCCTAATCAAAAAAGAATTCCAAGGATAACTACCTTTGACTAGTCAAATTCTACACCAACTAGGATTCCTAAGGTGTTCTCCTAATCTCATTAGGAGAGGTGGTTGGCGCCAACTCTTAGCCCACCTTTGTGCCACCCAAACCAAGGCCCTTGGCTAGAAAAATCAAGGTCCAATCCTCTCTTGGTCAGCCACATATGAGAGAGAGTCTCATGGTCAAAGCTACTGGTTGTCCAAATCAAATTTAGTCCAAATTGAGTTTAATTTGAATTCAATTCGAACTTGATTTGAACTTAATCCAAATAGACTGTCTAGCCCTAATCCACTTAGAGTTTTAGGTCCAAGTCTAACTTGAATAATTGACTAATTAAATCAAGCCTAATTAATTTAGATCTGACCTAAAATTAATTATGACTTGAATTTAATCTCTCATTAAATCTTAGATCATTTTATTTGGTCAAACTCATCCCCAAAATTAATCCTGAACCTCATGGCCAGTGCTAGCTAGGCATAGTTAGTATTCAATTCCATATGACCATTAACTTAATTCTCCAATTAAGTAAATCTATTTGCTTAATCAGGTCAATCACTTCCAAATTGAACATATAGATATTAGGTCAATTCTTTTGTACGTTCCATGACTAATGTACGTGACCCCATAGGTTTGAACATTAAGTCGGTAGTATAGCAACTAATTTTCTATACTAATTGAAGTGGCCATCTAGCAATGATACCTAACATTCGGATAGGTTGAATGATTGCAAAGCAACATTCAAGAACTTTGGCATATGGTTATTGCATAATTCATCCCTTTGACTCTTAATGCTTAGGATGATCTAGGATTTAACTGTCAATCCTAAAACAATAATTCATATTATATTTCAACCTTTCTTAAATCCTGTAACTATCACATGGATTATCTTGGCCAAGGTTTTATTGGATTGAAATATAGTGAAGCATTACCTTCCTTTAATGAAGGGGTCAATCCCATCTTGATTCACACACCAACTTTGTGAGTATTTGACTGTACCCAAAAATCTTCCATCACTGTATTAAAAATATAGTCCAGTACCAAAGCATAATGAGTTGCTTGCAAGTCACCATGGTAATCTCAAGTCTAAGGAACAATTATGCCCATTTTCTTCGGGAGCATCTCTTGACAGCATAGTGCTTCGTAGGTGAGTCATTGTTCGGTGATGATGTACTTCTATATCTCACCTGTATGCCATACTAGTATCTCCACACTTCTTTGTTAAGAACACAACCAATCCATATGGCATACAATGATCTATACTCAATAAACACCATTCTTGTAATAACGTATCATTTGGTCATGAATATAGTTTAAGAACTATTTGATAAATTCTTCTTTATCGATCATTTATAGTTCTAAGAACTTTATTCTAAAAAAAGTTCTATGAAGATGCAATATGATGAACTTAAAAATAGCATTTATTTAATATAATTCATATACATATACAAGAACTCAACTGTCTATAGCTTAGACGATTAGCTTTAGGATACTTTTTCTAGTAATGATACCTAAATTAAATCTTCTCATATATATTAAGTCTAGCAATCTTCCACCATTATAGATGTGTGGGCATCCTACTAGTATTGACTGTTCTTAACTGGATACAATCATTCAGTTGCATCGAGAAGGTGCAACCATTCTATTAGCATGAGATGCTATGGAGTAAAGATGGGGTTGGGCCCAATAACTATTAGGTGAGGGATCCAACGATGGCTTTACTTCTACATTGAACAGTAGATCAAACTTAACTAAGGAATGGGCCCAATAACTATTAGATGAGGCCTTCATGATTTAGAGATCAGATATCGCTTCAACTTGCTTAAGAAGTATTGGATAAAAGTTGTCCATTCATTGGTTTGTGTGTCATCAATAACTATTAGGTAAGATGTACTGCATAGATCAGTGGGACCATAGTATCCACTCAAAATCCTAGTCATGAAAGATTTTTGTCTCTCTACTTATAGAGTATAAGAGATTCAAAGAAATAGTAGGAGGCATATTTATTTTAAAAGATCCTAAAATAAATACTAATATCAAGTACAAATATCTAACTAGAATCTTTACTCTTTATAGTTCATTATATCAACTTCCAACCCACTAGCCTAAATCCTCAAAACTAACCATTTAACTGGACCTGATTATAAAGACTAGCTAAGAAACTTAAAAATTATTTTAAGTTCATAAAAGCTTAGCTATGTACTCAACCAGGATGCCTTAGTATTACCAAATTATCCAATTGCTGACCAATGGGAAGCATTAGAAAAATGGATGAATGATAATACTAAGATTAGGTGCAATATTTTGGTGTCAATGTCCAGTGAGCTTCAATGCCAGTATGAGGACATGAGGACTACCAGGGCTATACTGACTCATATATAAGAGTTGCATTGTAAGGAGAGCCAATCTATGCATTGTGAAGTATCCAAGGGACTCTTCAATACTAAGATGCATGAAGGACAATCTATCCACAATCCTTGTTTGATAATGATTAAGAAATTGAAAGAGCATGAGAAGCTCGGCATGACAATGCATAAGAAATTATAAGTGGATTTGATCCTACAATCTTTTACTGGTTCATATGGGCAGTTTATAGTAAACTACTATATGAATAAGATTGATTGTACCCTGGCTGAATTGTTGAACATGTTGGTGACTATTGAAAGAATCTTGAAGAGTTCAAGGGGCATGGTTCTCACAATTGAGCAAGCTTCTACTTTCAAGAGAAAGTCTACTTAGAAGAAAAAGCCCATAAAGAAATAAAAGTTCAAGAGCAAGCCAAAGAAGGAAGCTCTTAAGAAAGCTGCTAATAAGAAAATGTATTTCCACTATAATATTGATGGCCACTAGAAAGGAAACTATCCTATATACCTACAAAATCTGAAGAAAAGAAAAAAAGACATGCCTTCAAAAGGTATGTCAGATCTGCTCATAATGAGTGCCATCAGATTTGAGAGAACCAAAGATGAGATAAATTAGAAGTGTATGTGGGCATTTTAGACTTGGTCATATTAGAGAGGATAGAATAAACAATATGAAGAAACATGGATTCACTCTTGAGTCATATCTAGTTTGTCAATCCTGCCTTCAAGTAAAGATGGCCAAACTATCCTTTGTAGGACATAGGGAGAGAACCATTGAGATACTTGCCCTAGCACACACTGATGTGTGTGGCCCATTTGATGTGTAGGCCAAGGATGGCTATCTTTACTTCATTATCTTTACCGATGATTATTCATGGTAGGAATATGTATATCTTGTGAAATATAAATCTGAAGCCTTTGAAAAGTTCAAAAAATTTATATATAAAGTAGAGAAGCAAATTAAAAAATTCTTCAAGATTCTTTGATCCAATCGAGGATGCTCCTCATCCTCGTATGAGTCGAGTGGAGGCCATACAATAATGGCCAATTGATGCTTCTTATCCTTGGATGAGTCAAGTGGAGGTGATGATGATGACATCTAATTGGTGCTCCTCATCCTTGTATGGGCTCAGCAGAGGCCAAGCATCAGGAAAAATACAATCCTCATCCCTGGCCAATTATACCTCATCTTTGAATGAGATGCTCAAAAGCCAAGATGAAGTTGATCAACCCATAGAAGTCTAACTTCTATGACTTGGAGGATTTCACAATCAATAGATAAAAAATGAAAAGCAGTAGAGAAAATGTTGAAAAAAGGAAAGTTTGTATTAAAAGATAAGAGGAATTTGTTAGATACATGTGCCCTAGAAGCCAAAATTGGCTGACACTTGTAATACACTTCTAGGGGCAAAATTATAATTTTGACTATAATAAATAAAATGGATTATTTTCTATCACATATGTGTATTTAGTGTCTGTGATACATCCTTTGAGTTAATGGTAATGATAATTCATATTTTTAAGAGTTGAAAATTTAAGATATGAATAATCATTGTTAACTCATAAAATGCTCCCAACCATAGGATCATCACGAGGATGGTGATTGATCTGGAAGGTTGGTATACAATCGCTTCTCTTTAGTAGATGAGTCTTGAGTCTATGGTGTGGAGACATCGGAGCGAGAGTATAGGTACTCGTTAGAGAATGAGGGCACTGAGCGTGACCACCTCGAGTAGTCATTAGGGAGTCTACCTTCTCATCAATGACTGACTCGATGCTACAGTAGTGTGTCTGGTTCTTTGACCTGAGGTGCATCGGTAGTTCACCTTGAGGGTGTTATAGTTTGACTACACCATTACTCGATCTCCTAGCCATATGGAACCCTGAGGTGTATGTTGGCTATAGCATGTTCATTATAGGAACTGGATAGCATCAAGATGGAATCTATCTACCTCGGTGGTAGAGGAGCAGCCCTATGATGATCATGAGAATCAAGTCCAGAAGTCCATGGCCATGGCAGAGTGAAATAATAGAAAGAGTTTCTATTTAGATTTTCACATCAGACTTGAATCGAATGATTACATCATATGACAGAAACTAGGGTTTGATGAGTTCACCTTAACCCTAATCTGATCAGGGCTCAAGATAGAAGAACATAATCACACAGGTAGCTGCACCAAGAGGTTCGCATTCAGCTCTAATGGGTTGCCACCATATACTGCTAGATGTCACTGATGGATTTTGGGAGCAATTAGAATGATTTAGATGATCGATCATTCTAACTGTTTGAATCAGAAGAGTTCTGATCCATCGAAAGGAGTTTCGATGATGTCGATGATAGAGATCATGACATATCCCATTACTATATAGAACTGAACCTAACTGGGTCACACAAATAAGGATTTGAATCTGGTGATCATCAATTGAACTGGTCCAGTTCAATTGATCTGAATGAGATTCAATTAGGTTCAAGGAAATCGTGCTAGCACTCGATTGAACCTAACGTTCTTCTTTTGCTATCATAAATAAGTTATCCTGCTTGAGCCAAAGAAGTTTGTGCTTAATTAGAGGCCTTCATATGGTCTGACTGGAGGTTGTCCAAGTCAGAAAAGGTTGTCATATTTTGTAAGACATTACCTACCATTTTTGGTCACCTGCCATTTCTTTTTTTTTGACTTTGGTCAAAAGTCTATCTTTGACTGGTCAAACATTGACCATTGACACTTTGACTTTTGACCACATGTCATGCACCTATTAGAGAGCTGGTGGGGGCCTGTCCCCCTACCAGAACCTAGCAAGGAAGAGGGCGCACGCCACCCTTAGCATATGCCCAAGTTGGAGGCGCCTAGGAGTCCCTGTTAGATAGGGACTCCATCTCCTTTTTAGATTCTGATTAGAGTTCTCCTAAGAACCAACTGGACTGGTCTTAGGCACCCTCTAAGGAGGAATCCAGGGGACTCTATTCCCATCAATCAAATTTAGATCTGATTTTACAAAGAGTTATGATTGGTTGGAAAGAAGAGGAGTTGGATCACGCTTAGTCTATAAATAAGACCCTGCGCCCAACTCAAATTAAGTTTGAGAAATTCAAACCCCACGCCCCAAGGCTGCCTCTCCCCTCTTCCTCCATGCCAAACCACCTTCTCCCTCTCCTCTCCACATCCAAAAGGAGTTTTGGATTTTTGGTTGGTGCGATCCAGATCAGAGAAAGGCGAGTAAAAGCTAGAAGGCTGCACTGCTGCAAAGGACGACTGCTGATCTTCAAAAGGAGTTTTGAAGATCCTCCAGATCAGATTCAGATCTAATTTTTGGAGATGTGATAGAAAAGAAGAGGATCTTCAAATCCAGCCTGAGTGGATACCGGTAGAGGCCAGGCACTTGCATGGCTAGATCCAGAACCTTCCGCTGCATACAGGATCATTAACGGATAATAGGATTACCCATATCAAGGTAAGTTAAATCTAATTTAATTTATCTAATTTTATTTTAATTTCTAAAATAATAATAATTAGATCTGAAACATATCAAGATCTGATTGAGATCAAGAAAAATTTTTTTGAAATATATCTCTTGATATGATCAGACCTGAACGAATCTGGATCGAGAAATCAGGATTTTTCTTCAACTGGTATTAAAGCCAAGGTTCTAAAAGTATTTAGATCTGATTTTAAATTTATTTTAATTAAAAAATAAATGATTTCAGATGTCACATGAGATGTAATCAGATTTGAAATTAGAAAAAATTAAAATTAAATGATTAGGATCTAAGATTAGAAAATATGCATGACTAGTTCTAAAATAGAATAGTTCTATAGAATAGTCTTGCATGTTTTCAATTTAATTTGATTAAATCATATTCAGATCTATTTATTTACTATTTTTTGATATTATAATGGTTATAATAACATCTAAAATATAGCAAATAAAATTATTTAATTTTAAACATCATATGAGATATAATTGATGCATGTCTAGACTAGTTGTAGAATAGTTCTACATAATTGTCTAGATTAGAATTTATTTTAAGGCTAAGATGTGTGATGGGCAGTCAGTCCAAGATCACTGCCTGATGATGATCAAGGACCTAGAAGAGCTTGAGAAGCTCGGTGTGAAGTTGGACTTGGATCTGCAGAACAATGTTATTCTGCAATCCTTGACTGATGCATATGGACAATTCATCATGAATTACCACATGCATAAACTTCAAAATTCCTTGGCCGAATTAATGAATATGCTGGTCACCGCTGAGCTTTCTATGAAAGGTTCTAAAGGCTTAGTTCTTGCTATGGAACGGACTTCTTCCAAAAAAAAGTCTTATGGAAAGAAAAAAAAGTCTGCGAAAAAATAAAAGATGGAAGGAGCCAAGAAGAAGAAGGCAGAACCAAAGAAAAAGGCCGATGTCAAAGGAAAGTGTTTCCATTGCAATAGCGACGGCCATTGGAAGTGAAACTGCCCTACTTACCTGGCCACCCTGAAGAACAAGAAGGAAGGATCCTTCTGGAGGTATGCTCGTTATTGAGTCTAACCTTACAGTTTCTTCTGCATCCAGTTGGGTGCTTGACTCTGGTTCTAGTGCTCATCTGTGCACTTTCATGCAGGGTCTTGAGGATAGCAGGAGGTTGAGGGATGGAGACATGATCCTACGCATCGATAATGGAGCAAGAGTTGCTGCAGTAGTCGTGGGAACATACCCTCTTCGATTACCATCTGGTTTAGACTTAGTTTTAAAAGACTGTTATTATGTGCCTGCAGCTAGCAGGAATTTGATTTCTATTTCATGCTTAGCACTAGAAGGCTATGTGATTACCTTTTTTAAGGACCATTGTAACATTCTTTATGAAAGAAATAAAATTGCAAATGGTTTCCTTATTAATGGTCTTTATCAGCTACATATTGATGTACCTATTCTAACTATCGAGCAAAACGTGAATGCCAAACGACCTAGGGATAGTCCAAACGATAGGTATCTATGGCACCTGAGATTAGGTCATATAGCAGAAGATAGGATCAACAAATTGGAGAAAAATGGGCTATTGAGTCCATTGACTTTCGAGTCATATCCAACTTGTGAATCTTGTCTTCAAGGCAAAATGACTAAACTCCCTTTTGTTGGACATGGGGAGAGGGCCACAGATCTCCTTGCCCTAGTACATACTGATGTGTGCGGCCCATTTGATGTGCCGGCTAGAGGCAATTTTGTCTACTTCATTACCTTTACCGATGATCTGTCTAGGTATGGGTATGTGTATCTTATGAGACATAAGTCTGAAGCTTTTGAAAAGTTCAAAGAATTCAGACATGAAGTAGAAAAACAAACTAAAAAACCCATTAAGGTTCTTCGATCAGATCGAGGAGGTGAATACCTTAGCCAAAAATTCCTAGACTATCTTAAGGAAAATGGCATAGTCTCTCAATGGACTCCACCAGGAACACCTCAACTCAACGGAATTTCAGAATGGAGAAATTGGACCCTATTAGATATGGTTCGATCCATGATGAGCTTCACAGACCTTCCTGATTTTCCTTTGGGGACACTCATTATTAACTTCAATTTATCTACTGAATAGGGTTCCCTCTAAAACCGTTCCTACCACACCGTATGAGATATGGCATGGTAAGAAACCAAGTCTGAGTCATCTCAGAATTTGGGGTTGTCCGGCTCATGTCAAAAGACAACAAGCGGACAAGTTAGAGTTTAGGTCCTTTAGAGCTCGATTCATAGGATATCCTAAAGAGTCATTAGGATACTATTTCTACATTCCAGAAGACCACAATGTGATTGTGAGTCGACATGCCATCTTTCTTGAAAAATAGTTTATTCAAGATAGCGGCATTGGAAAGCAGATCAAGCTTGATGAGAAAGTCTCACAAGTACAACGAGCTAAGGACCAATTGGAACCAAATCAGGTTGAGCCAATAAAAACACTACCTCCTCCACCTCGTAGATCGGAAAGAGTTTTCCATCCCCCTGAAGAGATACTTAGGTATTATTTCAGAGGAAGTAGAGGAAATGTTCCTCGTAGGTAATGGTGCTCATGGTGATGATCCCAAAACCTACAACGAGGCGATATCAGATATCGACTCCAAGAAATGGCTAGAGGCAATGCAGTCAGAAATTGACTCGATGCACTCAAACCAAGTCTGGACCTTGGTAGATCCACCAGAAGGTATAGTACCTATTGGGTGTAAATGGATCTTCAAGAGAAAGATTGGTGCAGATGGGAATGTGGAGACATTCAAGGCTAGACTAGTGGCAAAAGGTTATAGTCAATGCGTGAAGGCATTGACTATCAGGATACCTTTTTCCAGTGGCTATGCTAAAATCCATCCGCACATTGCTTGCTGTTGCAGCCTATTTCGATTATGAAATATGGCAAATGGATGTGAAAACGGCATTCTTAAATGGATATCTTGAGGAAGATATCTATATGGAACAGCCGCTAGGTTTCACATCCAGTGATACTGATCACAAGGTTTGCAAGCTGCAAAGGTCCATATATGGACTTAAGCAAGCATCTCGGAGCTGGAACACTCATTTCAATGATGTGATCAAAATGTTTGGTTTCATCAAAAATGAAGAGGAACCATGTGTTTTCAAAAAGGTCAGTGGGAGCGCTGTTGTCTTCCTCGTATTGTACGTGGATGACATCCTCCTTATTGGGAATGATATTCCCATGTTGACAACAGTCAAATTATGGTTGTCCAAGGAATTCTCCTGAAAGACCTAGGTGAAGCATCCTTTATTCTAGGAATTAAGGTCTATAGGGATAGACCGAATAGGATGCTAGGACTTTCACAGAAGATGTACATAGAGAAAGTACTAAAGAGGTTTAGTATGGAAAACTCTAAGAGGGGATTAATACCCTTCAGACATGGTATTCATCTTTCCAAGAAGATGTGCCCTAGCACACCTGAGGAAATAGAATGCATGAGCAAGATCCCTTATGCTTCTGCAATAGGGAGCCTCATGTATGCCATGCTATGTACACGACCTGATATAGCCCATGCTGTGAGTGTCACAAGCAGATATCAGTCAAATCCAGGTGAAGAACACTGGACTTCTGTGAAATGTATCCTTAAGTACTTGAGAAGAACTAAGGATATGATGTTGGTCTTTGGTAATGGAGAACTCCAAGTCCAGGGATACACAGACTCGGATTTCATGTCCGATATAGATGATCGAAAGTCGACATCTGGGAGTCTGTTTGTGTGCAATGGTGGTGCTGTCAGCTGGAAGAGTTCCAAGCAAATGGTGATAGCAGATTCCACCATGGAAGCAGAATATATCGCTGCATCAGAGGCTGCAAAGGAAGCATTCTGGTACAAGAAGTTTGCTGCAGAAATTAGAGTAATGCCATCAGATGCCATTCCTCTATACTGCGACAACAATGGCGCCATAGCCCTTGCTAAGGAGCCGAGGTCTCACCAGAAATCCAAGCATATTGAGCGGCGATACCACCTCATCCGCGATTACCTCGAGAAGGGTTACGTCGAGGTCAAGAGAGTCAACTCCACAGATAATGTGGCAGACCCACTTACAAAGCCGTTGGGCCAGCAGAAGATCGAAGCCCACCTTGAGAAGATGGGACTTAGACTTGTAGCCAATTGGCTTTAGGACAAGTGGGAGATTGTTAGATATATGTGCCCTAGAAGCCAGAATTGGCTGACACTTGTAATACACTTCTAGGGGCAAAATTATAATTTTGACTATAATAATAAAATGGGTTATTTTCTATCACATATGTGTATTTAGTGTCTGTGATACATCCTTTGAGTTAATGGTAATGATAATTCATATTTTCAAGAGTTGAAAATTTAAGACATGAATAATCATTATTAACTCATAAAATGCTTCCGACCATAGGATCATCACGAGGATGGTGATTGATCCAGAAGGTTGGTGTACAATCGCTTCTCTTTAGTAGATGAGTCTTGAGTCTATGGTGTGGAGACACTGGAGCGAGAGTACAGGTACTCGTTAGAGAACGAGGGCACTGAGCGTGACCACCTCGAGTAGTCATTAGGGAGTCTACCTTCTCGTCAATGACTGACTCGATGCTGCAGTAGTGTGTCTGGTTCTTTGACCTGAGGTGCATCGGCAGTTCACCTTGAGGGTGTTATAGTTTGACTACACCATTACTCGGTCTCCTAGCCATATGGAACCCTGAGGTGTATGTTGGCTATAGCATGTTCATTGTAGGAACTGGATGGCATCAAGATGGAATCTATCTACCTCGGTGGTAGAGGAGCAGCCCTATGATGATCATGAGAATCAAGTCCAGAAGTCCATGGCCATGGCAGAGTGAAATAATAGAAAGAGTTTCTATTTAGATTTTCACATCAGACTTGAATCGAATGATTACATCATATGATAGAAACTAGGGTTTGACGAGTTCACCTTAACCCTAATCTGATCGGGAGCTCAAGATAGAAGAACTTAATCACACAGGTAGCTGCACCAAGAGGTTTGCATTCAGCTCTGATGGGTTGCCACCATATACTGCTAGGTGTCACTGGATGGATTTTGGGAGCAATTAGAATGATTTAGATGATCGATCATTCTAGCTATTCGAATCAGAAGAGTTCTGATCCATCGAAAGGAGTTTCGATGATGTCGATGATAGAGATCATGACATATCCCATTACCATATAGAACTGAACCTAACTGGGTCACACAAACAAGGGTTTGAATCTGGTGATCATCAATTGAACTGATCCAGTTCAATTGATCTGAATGAGATTCAATTAGGTTCAAGAAAATCGTGCTAGCACTCGATTGAACCTAACGTTCTTCTTTTGCTATCATAAATAAGTTGTCCTACCTGAGCCAAAGAAGTTTGTGCTCAATCAGAGGCCTTCATATGGTCTGACTGGAGGTTGTCCAAGTCAGAAAAGGTTGTCTTATTTTGTAAGACATTACCTATGCCATTTTTGGTCACCTGCCATTTCTTGTTCTTTGACTTTGGTCAAAAGTCTACCTTTGACTGGTCAAATGTTGACCATTGACACTTTGACTTTTGACCACATGTCATGCACCTATTGGAGAGCTGGTGGGGGCCTGTCCCCCTACCAGAACCTGGCAAGGAAGAGGGCGCACGCCACCCTTGGCATGTGCCCAAGTTGGAGGCGCCTAGGAGTCCCTGTTGGATAAGGACTCCATCTCCTTTTTGGATTCCAATTAGAGTTCTCCTAAGAACCAACTTTGACTGATCTTAGGTGCCCTCTAAGGAGGAATCCAGGGGACTCTATTCCCACCAATCAGATTTAGATCTGATTTCATAAAGAGTTGTGATTGGTTGGGAAGAAGAGGAGTTGGATCATGCTTAGTCTATAAATAAGACCCTATGCCCAACTCAAATTAAGTTTGAGAAATTCAAACCCCACACCCCAAGGCTGCCTCTCCCCTCTTCCTCCATGCCAAACCACCTTCTCCCTCTCCTCTCCATATCCAAAAGGAGTTTTGGATTTTTGGTTGGTGCGATCCAGATCAGAGAAAGGCGAGTAAAAGCTAGAAGGCTGCGCTGCTGCAAAGGGCGACTGCTGATCTTCAAAAGGAGTTTTGAAGATCCTCCAGATCAGATCCAAATCTAATTTTTGGAGATGTGATAGAAAAGAAAGGATCTTCAGATCCAGCCCGAGTGGATACCCGTAGAGGCCAGCCACTTGCGTGGCTAGATCCAGAACCTTCCGCTGCATACAGGATCATCAACAGATAATAGGATTACCCATATCAAGGTAAGTTAAATCTGATTTAATTTATCTGATTTTATTTTAATTTTCAAAATAATAATAATTAGATCTGAAACATATCAAGATCTGATTGGGATCAAGAGAAAAATTTTTGAAATATATCTCTTGATCTGATCAGACCTGAACGAATCTGGACCAAAAAATCAGGATTTTTCTTCAAATTTATCATGGATAGGTCAGTCTTGTACTGTAGGATTTGGTGTGGTGCAAGTTTGTATTAAAAGACAAGAGGATTTATCTTGGATAGGTCAGTCTTGTACTGTAGGATTTGGTGTGGTGCTTCCAATCCTTGGGAGGCCATAGGTGGAGCTAGGATGTTGGCTCTGAAAGATAAGAACAGGTATAGTCTTAAGGCTAGGATAGGAGTTATCCCATGATGAAGATGGTGTATAGCCCTGCACGAACTCAAGGTTCAGGTGTGAGGATCTTAAGGAGGCTTGGTAGGTGCTCCGAAGATCTGGAACACAAGATGGAGCAAAGAACTAAAGTCAGGTGAAGAATCAGCCAAGATAAGAGGTTGATACACAGGCGGGCTGGCTCTGATACACAGTCGAGCTGGCTTGGATTAAGACCAAGCTGATTCAGGGTGCAGTCGAGCCAGCTATCTCAAGAAGATAGAAGAAGGGTTTGGACGAGACATAATCAAGCCAGCTCGGCTACTGACAGTGCTAGCTCGATGGTGGCATACAGAATTAGATGAATTTTTTATTTGATCTTGGATAGGTTTAATCCAAGGGGTCTTAAGGCCTGATCCAATAAGATCTTAAGGTGGCTAACTCATGTATGGATCGGGTTTAGATCCAGGATATGAGAGCATGAGAGATATGGATGTACATGGGCTCAATGAGTGCTTTCATGTATTGGATTAGCCAGAGGAGTTTTTGGTCGAGCCTAATAGCTATGTATAAATACATAGCTATTAGGGTCAGCAAAGGAGTAGTAAGAAATTCAAGAAGTGCTTCAAGTGTGATGAAATAAGGCACTTTAAGCAGGAGTGTCTACTTTGAAAGAAGTGCAAGAGAAGAGAAAACTCTGATTCCATTATTTCAGTCACTAAAAGTGAAGAGTCGGATGGTTTCAGAGGAGCCTACAAGGTGCATTATATCTAAGACAGTACGGAGGGGTCCGCACAGTGTAGAGGGTCTGAAAGAGCAGCAATGGTGATTGAGATACAGTGGCAAGCCAAACAGTGTAGCATTGGGCGGTTGGCCTTGGGGGACTCGATTATAGAGTCAGCTTCTATAGCATCGAGAGGACTTCAATTTTAGGTGGAGCATCGGGCAGAGATGGCTTCACCAATGGAGAGAGTTTTGACACATGTTCAAAGCAGAGGAGTGCAGGCAGACCAATATCCTAGCACCAATACAGAGATGCACAGTTTCAGATGGAGCAGCACGTATGGGTGAACAAGCATAGTTCTGAGGAGATCGTATCAGGATATGCAGCGGGTGTTGACATAGAATTGCTGCAGATTCTCTATGAAAGTTCAGGATAAATGATGCTGCTGCCAAGCAGAATGGTGCCTACAACTCCAAAGATGGTGCATAGGTGCAAGCCAAGGTCTTCAGTGGTAGAGGCAGTCATCCTAAAGGCATCAAAGGGAGCTTAGCAGCTGAAGAAAGATGGCAGTGGTAGTAGGGTTTGGTGTATAGGGTGGAAGCATAGATTTCAAAATAAAATAATGAAATCATATAACCAAACCCAAAACCTAGGACCATCTTATTAGAATTTAAATCATATAATATGCATTTATAACATAAATGAAGGTATTGGAACATACCTCTGATCACTAAACTCCAACTTGACCTTGATCACTAGCAGCAGTCCATCAGAGGTTCCACCAGGTGCCCATGTGTTTACCCTCCAATGTTGATCCGATTAGATGTGTGCCCTAGAAGCCAGATTAGCTGTCACTTGTAATACACTTCTAAGGGCAATTTTATAATTTTGACTATAAATTAATAAATAGATTATTTTCTATCATAGTGTATATTTAAAAGTGTCTGTGATACATTCTTTGAGTTAATGGTAATGACAATTCATATTTTTAAGAGTTAAAAATTTAAGACATGAATTTTTATAATTAACTCATAAACTACTTCCGACCGTAGGATCATCATGAGGATGATGATCGATCTGAAAGGTTGGTGTATGATTGCTTTCTTAGGATAAACGTATCTTGAGTCTATGGTGTGGAGACACCAGAGCAAGAGTATAGGTACTCGTTAAAGAATGAGGGCACTGAGTATGACCATCTCGAGTAGTCATAAGAAAATCTACCTTCTCATCGATGACTGACTCGATGCTGTAGTGGTGTATTTAGCTCTTTGATCTGAGGTGCATCGACAGTTTACCTTAAGGATGTTATAGTTTGACTACACCAGAACTCGATCTTCTAGCCATTCAGAATCTTGAGTTGTATGTTGGCTATAGCATGTTCATTATAGGAATTGGATTGCACCAATAGGGGATCTATCTACCTCGGTAGATGAGAAGTAGCCCTATGATAATCATAAGATTGAATTCATAAGCCCATGGCCATAGCAAAGTGAAGATGATAGAAAGAGTTTCTATTAGGATTTCATATTGGACTCGAATCGAATGATTAATTCATATGATGGATATTGGGTTTGACGAGTTCACCTTAACCCTAATCCTATCGGAGCTCAAGATAGAAGAACCTAATCACACAGGTAACTATACCAAGATGTTCACTTTTAGCTCTAATGGATTTCCACCATATACTACTAGATGTCACTGGTAAATTTTGGGAGCAATTAGGATGATTTTGATGATCAATCATTCTAATGTATGAATCAAAAAAATTTTGGTCCATCGAAAGGTGTTTCGATGATGTCGATGATGGAGATCACGACATGTCTCATTATCATATAAAATTGAATCTAACTAGATCACCTAAATAAGGGTTTGGGTTTGGATGTCATCAATTTAGCTAAGCTAGTTTGATTAATTTGGATTAGATCCAATCAGGTTCAAGGTAATCATGCTAGCATATAATTGAGCCTAACTTTCTCCTTCTGAAATCTTTCTGATTCATTGCAATCGAGTCAAATTTGATTTGACTCATTCTTATATTTTGAATGAATTTATTTTTCATCTAACTGGAATAAGTCCAGGTCATATTAATTATAGAAATTAAATCCATTCATAGTCAAATTGGACTAGGGTCAAAAGTTGACATATTTGAGAGAATTGAGGGTCACCTGATCAGATGCTTCTAGAATCTTTTCTAGAAATTATTTTGATCTAATTTTTAGATATATGATAGAGCGTGAGTTATGCATTGGGTGTAGCAAATTTTTGGATTTTTGGAAGTGTCTAGATTGAGTTATGATAGAGTTTAATTTGGATCAAACTCTTGAGGAAAGAGTCCTAGGCGCATTGGACTCTTCCTTATCTACTCATGCCAACACCTTTTTGAATCATTTTTGGTGAAAAAAATAGATGAGATATGGTGGTTTTTCATGAAGAATAAGTCCTAGAGCCCTAATGATAAAATAAATGAGTTATTTTGGTCAAAAGAGACTCTAAGTAGGCGTTGGACATAAAAGCCTTTCTCACATCAAAGTGCATTCAATGCAAGAAATAATTTTTCATGCCCAAAGTCTACCATCCTTGATATCCCACACTCCCTCTATCCTCTCTCTTCTTTTCTTCTACAAGCCTAAAAGGTTAGGTTTAAATCTGAGAAGAAGGTCTAAGATTTTTGGCATAATATTCAAGATCTACGTGATGGTGTTCATGTGACGGATGGGTTGCCTTCAGAAATAGTTTTAAAGATTCTTCGGATCAGATCCAAATCTAAATTTTGGAGGAAAGATTCATGAAGAGAAGAGGATCCTACCTGAGTGGATACTGGTAGAGGCCAGATGCATGTGTCACTCTTTCTAGAATCTCAAGAATCAATAGGATCAATGCAGGATAATTAGATTACCCAATCAGGTACTTTAAATTAAATTTAATTTAATTTTAATTTTTAATTTTTAATATTAAATTATCATGATTAGATCTGAGAACTTTTAGATCTGATTATATTATTTAAAAAAAAAATTTAAAAATTTTCTCAGATCTGATCAGATCTGCACGATCCTACGATGGAAAATAGTATTTTTTCTTCAACTGGTATCACAGCCAGATTAACAGTTCTTCAGATCTATCTTAGACCTAATTTTATTTCTATTTATAATTTGATATTAAAATATTTTAGATGTCATATCAAATGTGATTAGATTTAAAATTAAAAAATTAAAAATTAAATAATTTTGATCTAATATGTATGAGATGCATGACTAGACTAGGTATAGAATAGTTCTATGTATAGTCTAGTATGATCATATATTTAATTCAATTAAATATAATTTTAAATCTATTTAATTTTTATTTTTTTAATATTATAATTATTATAATTAGATCTAAAAATAAAAAATAAAGTTTTTAATTTTTGATTTATTCATACGAGATATGAAAGATGCATGCTTAGACTACTCATAGAATAGTTCTATAAGATGTCTAGAATAGTTTTAATTTTGATATGATCAAATTTAAAATTTTATTTTTTAGATTTAATATATGATATTTCAGATTTAAAAGTATGCATATTGATGATACATGAGATGTATGCAAGACATATATTAGTTAGATCCTTTTATATATGATATATGATCTAACTAGTTTTGTAGTAAAAAATTATATTTTTGATTAAGGAGTTCTCCATGGCCGTTCGATCATAAGAACAAAGTAGGGTCTAAAGGTCCTCTCCTCCCATTCGATGGGATGTTCTTATGGCATGTAGGGGTGATGCGCATTCATCCTTAATCAGAAATTAAAACTTATTTTTCTACAAAACCCTAGATCCTGACACCCTAGGATTTCTATTGCATATTTTGTTCATAAATTCAAAACTTAATTAACAATTAAGTTTATGAAATTTATTAGATCTAAAATTATGAATTTTTAAATCTAAGACATATTCATAAAATTAGGTTCAGGCTTGGGTAGCTTAATTAGGTCTAGCGGTTGATCAAATCGAATCAAGAGTTGATTAGGCAGGATCAAAGAAAGCTTAGATTTGATCAGCCTAATAGGATTAAGTCTGGATCAAGATCAAATCACATTGAGATGTGACTCGATCAAATCAACACCTAATTTGGCTTCATGATTCGAGCTTGGATTGTAGGCTAACCTAATTGATTCTGATTTGATAATTTGGTGTCTAAGGTAAGTTTGGTAGATATGATCGATTGATTTTTAATTGGAAGCTACTCGATCTGAATGCATTCTTATCGAGTTAATGGCATATTCCTTCCATCGGTCTCACTTACCTGGCCATTTGTGTCGATCCAGTTCTGATTTAAGGTGGCTAACAATTCGAGCCAACCCATGCCATTAGGTTAGTCATAATTGTTATGACTAAGTCAAGGCAAGTTTAAAGAGACCTAAATTAAATCTTTCTAAGAAAATATTAAGTCTAAGGTCTTACACCATTGTAGATTTACGGGCTCTTTTCAAGATTGATTGTTCTTAGCTGGATACAGTGATTCAATTGTACCGAAAAGATGCAACCATGTCTATTAGGCATTGGATGCTATGGGTTGGAGGATGGGTTGGGTCCAATATTTTGGATATGGTGAGGAATCCAAACAGGAATCCAATTAGTGCAAATGGTGGATCTGACTTAACTAAAGAGTGGATCAATATTTCGGACACAGTGAGATTCATGAATTAGAGACCAAGTTAGGGTGCACCATGATTAGAGAATCATTGGACAAGAGTTGTCCACTCATCGGTTGACCCATCATCAATAACTATTAGGTGAGGTGGTGAGTCAGTTTGTGGGACCGCACCATCCATTAAAAATCTATAATCATGAAGATTTTTGCATCTCTACCAAGAAAGTATAGGAATCCAAGTAAATAGTGGGAGCCTAATTTATTTTAAAAATAAAATTGCTAAATAAATTATTTAAGTCTAATTACAAAATCTAACTAGAAACTTTGACTCTCTATAGAAAAATATCTGCGTCCAACCCACTAACCCATATCCTGAACACCCATAAACCGATCGAACCCAACTATAATGATTGGCTCCAGAACTTCAAAATTATTTTAGATTTTGAGAAGTTGACTCATATGTTGGAACAGGATCCTCCCACCTTACCAGCCCGTCCATCCGCTGATCAGAGAGTGTCTCTCAAGAAGTGGATGGATGTAGATAATAAAGCTAGGTATTACATGTTGGGCTCGATGTCTGATGAGCTCCAGCACTAACATGAAGATATTAAGACTAGCCACCAAATGTTGGCTCACCTGCAAGGGTTATTTGGTGAACAGAGTTGCGCAGTCAAATATCAAGTCACTAAAAGACTTTTTAAGGCTCAAACGCATGATGGGTAGTTAGTCCAAGATCATTATCTTATGATGATCAAGGACTTAGAAGAGCTTGAGAAGCTCGGTATCAAGTTAGATCAGGATCTGCAGACTGATATAATTCTGTAGTCCTTGACTAATGTGTATGGACAGTTTATCAAGAACTACCACATGCATAAACTTCAGAATACCTTAGTTGAGCTCATGAATATGTTGGTTACTGCTGAGCTTTCAATAAAAAGTTCTAAAGACTCAGTACTTACTGTGGAGCAGATTTCTTCCAAGAAAAAGTCTTTTGAAAAGAAGAAAAAGTCCATGAAGAAGCAGAAGATGAATGGTGGGAAGAAGGCAGAGCCAAAGAAGAAGGCCGCTGACAAAGAAAAATATTTTCATTGCAATACTGACGGCCATTGGAAGCAGAACTACCCTCTTTACCTGGTCAACCTGAAGAACAAGAAGGAGGTAGATCCTTCTGGAGGTATACTAGCTCGTTATAGAATCTAATCTTATGATTTCTTCTGCATCTAGTTGGGTGCTTGACTCTGGTTCTAGTGCTTACTTATGCACTTCTATACAGGGTCTTGAGGATAGCAGGAGGCTGAGGGATGGTGAAATAATCCTACGCATCAGGAATGGAGCAAGAGTTGCTGCTGTGGCCGTAGAAACCTACCATCTACGATTACCATCAGGATTAGACTTAGTACTTAGGAACTATTTTTATATGCCTACAGCAAGTAGGACTTTAATTTCTATTTCATGTTTAGCACAAGAAGGCTATGTAATTAGTTTTCTTAAGGACCATTGTAATATTCTTTATGAAAGAAATAAAATTACAAGTGATTTTCTTATAAATAGTCTCTATCAGTTATATATTGATATTTCTATTTTTAATATCGAGCAAAACATAAATGCCATAAGATCAAAGCGACCTAGGAATAGTCTAAATGATAAATATCTTTGGCACCTTAGGTTAGGTCATATAGCTGAAGATAGGGTTAACAAATTAGAGAAATCTAGGCTATTGAGTCCGTTGACTTTTGAGTCATATTTGATTTATAAATCATGCCTTCATGAAAAAATAACCAAGCTTTCTTTTATGGGACATGGGGAAAGGGCCATAGACCTGCTTTCCCTAGTACATACTGATGTATGCGGTCCATTTGATGTGCCAGCTAGAGGCAATTACATCTACTTCATCATCTTTATCGATGAGTTATCTCGGTATGGATATGTGTATTTGATGCGATACATGTCTAAAGCTTTTGAAAAGTTCAAAGAATTCAAACTCAAAGTAGAAAAATAAATAAAAAAATCCATTAAGATTCTTCGATCAGATTGAGAAGATGGATACCTTAGTCGAAAATTTCTAGACTATCTTAAGGACAATGGCATAGTCTTACAATGGACTCCACCTGGAATGCCTCAACTCAATAGAATTTCAGAACGAAAAAATCGGATTCTATTAGATATGGTTCGATCCATGATGAGCTTCATAGACCTTTTTGAGTTTCTTTAGGGACATAGTCTGTTGACCGCTATTTATCTATTGAATAAGGTTTCATCTAAAATCGTTTCTACCACACTGTATGAGATATGGCATGATAAGAAACAAAGTCTGAGTCATCTCAAAATTTAGGATTATCTGGCCCATGTCAAGAGACAGTAGGAAAATAAAATAGAGTCTAGGTCCTTTAGAGCTCAATTTATTGGATATCCTAAAGAGTCATTAGGATATTTTTTCTAGCTTCCGAAAGATCACAATATGATTGTGAGTCGACATGCCATCTTTCTTGAAAAATAGTTTATTCAAGATAATGGCATCAGAAGATAGATTAGGCTCGAGGAGAAAGTCTCCCAAGAGCCACGAGCTAAGGAACCTATGGAACCCAATCAGATTGAACCAGTCCAATCACTACCTCGTCCACCTCATAGATCAGAAAAAATTTTCTGTCCTCCTAAAAGGTACTTAGGTACTATTTTAAAGGCATAGAGAAAATGTTCTTCATAGGAAAGGGGTTCATGGTGATGATCCCAAAACCTATGATAAGGTGATATCAGATATCAACTTCGAAAAATGGTTAGAGGCAATGAAGTCGGAGATTAACTCAATGCACTCGAACCAAGTCTAGACCTTGGTAGATCCACCTAAAGGTATAGTACCTATTGGGTGTAAATGGATCTTTAAGATAAAGATAGATGTCGATAGAAATGTAGAGACATTCAAAGCAAGACTTGTAGCAAAAGGGTATAGTCAGCGCAAAGGCATTGACTATCAAAATACTTTTTTGCCAGAATCCATGCTTAAATCCATCCACACATTGCTTGCTGTTGCAGCCTATTTCGATTATAAAATATGATAGATGGATGTAAAAATGGCATTCTTAAATGGATATCTTAAGAAAAATATCTATATGGAATAGCTGCTGGATTTCATATCCAGTGATACTGATCACAAGGTCTGCAATGGACTTAAGCAAGCATCTCGGAGTTGGAATGCTCATTTCAATGATGTGATCAAATCATTTGGATTCATCAAGAATGAGAAGAAGCCCTGTGTTTTCAAAAAGATCAATGAGAGTGTTGTTGTCTTTCTCGTACTGTACATGGATGACATCCTCCTAATTGAAAATGATATTCCCATGTTGACCATAATAAAAATATGGTTATCTAAAGAATTCTCCTGAAAGACCTAGGAGAGGCATCCTTTATTCTAAGAATTAACGTCTATATAGATAGACCAAATAGGATGCTAGGTCTCTTACAAAAAATATACATAGAGAAGGTGCTAAAGAGGTTTAGCATGAAAAACTCCAAGAGGGGATTGGTGCCCATCAGACATGGCATTCTTCTCTCCAAGAAGATGTGTTCCAACACACCTAAGGAGATTAAATGCATGAGCAAGATCCCTTATGCTTCAGTAATAGAAAGCCTCATGTATGTCATACTATGTACACGATCAGATATTGCCCATGTTGTGAGTATCACGAGCAGGTATCAGTCGAATTCAGTGAAGAGCACTAAACTTTTGTGAAATGTATCCTTAAGTACTTGAGAAGGACTAAGGATATGTTTCTAGTTGGTAATGGAGAACTCTAGGTCCAGGGGTATACAAACTCGAATCTTATGTCTGATATAGATGATCGAAAGTCGACATCTGAAAGTTTGTTTGTGTGCGATGGTGGTGCTATCAGCTGGAAGAGTTTCAAGCAGACTGTGATAGCAGATTCCACCATGGAAGCAGAGTACATCATTGCATCGAAAGCTGCAAAGGAGGCATTCTGGTACAACAAGTTTGCCACAGAGCTTGGAGTGATACCATCAGATGCCATCCCTCTATACTATGACAACAATGGCACCATAGCCCTAGCTAAGGAGCCAAGGTCTCACCAAAAATCTAAGCACATCGAGTAGCGATACCACCTCATTCGTGATTACCTCGAGAAGAGATACGTCGAGATCAAGAGAGTCGACAATGCAGATAATGCGGCTGACCCACGAACAAAGTCATTGAGCTAGCAAAAGATCGAAGCTCACCTTGAGAAAATGGGACTTAAATTTATAGCCAATTGGCTTTAGGTCAAGTGGAAGTTTGTTAGATGTGTGCCTTAGAAGCTAGATTGGCCGTCACTTGTAATACACTTCCAAGGATAATTTTATAATTTTGACTATAAATTAATAAATAGATTATTTTCTATCATAATGTGTATTTAAAAGTATCTGTGATACATCCTTTGAGTTAATGGTAATGACAATTCATATTTTCAGGAGTTGAAAATTTAAGACATGAATTTTCATAATTAACTCATAAAAAACTTTCGACCGTAGGATCATCATGAGGATGGTGATCCATCCGAAAGTTGGTGTATGATCGCTTTCTTAGGATAGACATATCTTGAGTCTATGGTATAGAGATACTGGAGCAAGAGTATAGGTACTCGTTAGAGAATAAGGGCACTGAGCATGACCATCTTGAGTAATCATAAGAAAGTCTATCTTCTCGTTGATGACTGATAAGTACCATAAATTCACCAATAAAAATATTAATTTATCAATTAATTCATATTAATTTTTTAAAATTTATGATCAATTTATATATAATTTTTGAGAAATTCATATTTTTATTAGTTAAAAAATAATTAAAAAATAAAATTTTATTATTAATAGAAAGAACTCATTTTTTTTATCATAATAAAATAAATTTAAAGTAAAATAGAGCTAAAATGGAGAAGATATGAATTTCTAAAGATAAAAGAAAAAAATTAAATAAAAAAAAAGAAAATGGCTCAGCCAGCTCCGTAAGCCAAGCGAAGCCGTCAAAGCCGACTCAGCCACAAAAGCCACCAGTCGGTCTATGATCCAGGCGTGGACCGCCAACTCAGTAGATACCGATGGATCACGGTATGACACGTAGTGGACCATAAAAATTTATCATGGCTCACAGGGCAATCTGGTCTTTTCACTCAGCAACAGAGGCGCTGATTGACTACGGTGTGTGGTGCGGCCGATCCATGCAGTCCATAAGAATAGTAATTATGCCATCGGACAGCTGTGGTAGCTTACGGTCAAGATCAGACGATGGAGGGAGTTTCTCTACATCAGACTTCACGTGGATCGCCATCCAACAGTAACACTCGATCCAAGGGATGATCCAATGGTCTAGAATGCCCTCGACAATGATCAGGACTCCCGACGCACGATCAACGGTCAGATTTCCTCCATTAATGCATGATCGAATGACCAAAATTTAATCCGACCTGAGCTGGGCTAATATACATCCGATTTTGATGATTTTTGGACCGTTGGATTTCTATTAATGGCGAGATTTCATCCAGAGCAATAGAATTCATCCAGGACTCTTTTTAATTCAATTTTCACTCAAATTTCTCCATATTTTGATGATCAAAGAGCTCCTTAGTCCCACATTGCCCAGAAGAAAACTCTCCAACCCTCCTAGCTCTATAAAAAGGACCCCAGGCCTCCAGAAATCAACATCTCAAATTAAGATGAAGCTTTGGTATAGGATGAAGCCAGGCTATGGGTCAATGGCTGCTTCAAAGCAATAGGTGCTGAGAAAAAGAGCTAGGCTTCTACACCATCTTTCCATCAATATCGATCCAAGATCAGAGATCAGCCTATTTTATTATTATTTTTTTATGTATTTAAATTATGAACTTTTTAATACAATATTTATTTTTATGCTCTTTAAATTCATGCTCTTTATTTTTATTATAATTTAATTTTTATATTTTAATTATTATTTTTTATTTTATTGTAAGTAGATGCTAAGATCTAACTAGTAGATCTTAGTACCAAGTTTAAATTCCTGCACCTTTTAATTTTTATTTTTTTTATTTTCCAACTTCACTTTTGATCCCAAAACTCTTTTATTTTCTTTTTCTTTTGTAAAATCAAAGATTTCAAATCTAAAAACACTACCTACCCTATGGATTCGATCCGACTCACTGCTATCTATGAATTTTTAATTATTTTAAGAAGTCGAATTAAACTGATAAGCACGGTGTCTTAACGACAACATCGCGTTCCTATCAAGTTTTTAACGCCATTATCGGAGAAGGCACGGACATTAAATTTTTGATCTCTTTGAAATTTCTATAAATAAATTATAAATAAAATTTTTATTTTCTTATAAATATTGCTTACTAATTTTTTTATTATTTTACAAAAAAAGAGATTAAAGAATAAAAAGAACCAAGAATTTTGCTTGGTGAGATCAACTCTAACCCTAGTTCTCTTTTCTTTTTATTTTATTTATTTATTTATTTTATTTTTAAATTAATTTTTAAAAAATATTCATTTAAATTTAATTAAAAATCTCATGACAAGATTAGAAATTCTAACTATTTAGAGCATGCATCATATTATTTTTATTTCTTTTGGTGATTGTTGGAGGCAAGGTAAGCCTTTCAGAATTCAATTAGTTGCATGCATCTAGTTTAAATTGCATAGAACCCTTTGATTGAAAATTTTTTATGCATATTCATATTAAACCAAATTAAGGGCACAACCCAATTAAACAAGATAAGATGGGGATTTGATCATCCTTTCTTGGCCCACAAATAACTAACCAGCATCCTTCATTGACCTAAGCCTTTAATTTTAAAATCAATTAGACATCAGCCCTAAGAACTCGAGCTCAATAGGACCAAAAATCAGGTTAGGATTAGTCAATTTGACTGGTGTCTAGGAAAGTGGTTCAGGGATGACTGAGCTCGAAGGAAGATGATTTCTAATTGATTCCGTTAGCTTACCTAGCCAAGCATAATTGGTGTCTAAGGCAAGCAACGGAGGGACTTCCACCAATCTTACACTTACCTGACTAGTTGATTGGCTAATCTTATACTTGAAGAACTTGAAGATTACCTTGGCAATTAAGAGCTATCTAGATCTAGGATAACCATGTCAAGATTGATTGATCAACCTGATTGCTAACCAACATCAAATCTAATTAAACCTAATTCTTCTCTCTCTTCTTAGTTTTAGGACTCCTTAGGACCTCTTCTTTAGAACTTTTCTTTCTTTCTTCTTCTTTCTTCTCTAAAAATAAAATAAAATAAAATAAAAATTAAATTAAACTAACTAAAAAATATTAAAAATGATAATTAAATTAAATTAAATTAAAATTAATAAATAAAATAATTTTAAAAAATAATTTTTAATATAATAAAATAATTTTAAAAATTAATTCTAATTTTTTTTTGAACCACACATTAGGGTTGCACTAGTGCATGCATGATAGAAAATTGCTTTACTTGATCTAGTTGAACCCAACCATAAAATTAAAAGGTTGAATTATATTAAACCCGATAATCAAATGGCTGAAAATTTTAGAGAATCACCTAAGCAGATGAAGGAATACTTTATTTCTTCCATCTATAACCCATCGACTTGTATAAATTCATGCTACCCACTATGAGATCAAGCCAACTATAATTCAGATGCTTTCATCTTTCTATGGGAACACCGGTGAAGATCCTTACAAACACCTGGATGAATTCTTAGAAATCTGCTCTATGGTGAGAATTCAAAATTTAACTAATGATGCCCTTAGACTAATTTTATTTCTCTTATCATTAAAAGACAAAGTCAAGTACTGGCTTGGCACAATAGGAAGACCAATTAAAACTTGGACTGACTTACAAAATGAATTTCTTAAAAAATTTTACCCCATAGGCCAAACCAATACTATGAGGCGAGCTATTACTGGATTTGCTCAGCTTCCAGGAGAACAGATTCACGAGTCATAAGAATGACTTAAGGAACTTCTTAGAAAATGCCCACACCATGGTCTATCTAAATGCCAAATAGTTCAAGCTTTCTACGAGGATTTAGGAGATCAATACAGATAGATGGTAGATACATCCTGTGGAGGTGCATTCATGAACAAGAGTGAGGACGAAGCCTATGCCTTATTTGAAATCCTGAGTGAAAACTCAATTAACCATGCTTCGTTGTCTTTCTACCAAACCTGGGCAGGGATCCATGAATTTAAACATCTAGAATCTAGTCCTAAGACTAATTCAAATTTGATAAATAATGTGGACTATTTTGCTCAAAAATTAGATCAAGTCCTAATCCTAGGTTAACAATCTCCTACACAATTTACATTATCTTCTAATTATCAAGAGATTTATTCAATCTATGCTAACCCAACCCATCATGTGAGTGAATGTCCTATGACTGCACAATTTCCATCTTTTATCCAAGAATAAGTCCAAGCTATTCAAGACTACTCCAAGTCGGTTAATGATCTATTTTTAAATTTATATAACTCTAGCTGGAGAAACCATCCTAATTTCTCTTGAAAACTACAATAGACTCAGGCTCAGACCCAAACTCTATCAGTGCAAAATTATCAGAATAGGCCCCAATACCAAAACTATGCCTATAATAATGGTCAGTCTAGTCAGTTTACCCAGCCATCATATAACAACCAGCTATCATACCCACCTTCTCAATAGACCATTCTAGCCGATGATAGATTTAACCAACTTTAACAATTGATTCTGACTCAACAGCAATCTATCGCCAAGCTAGAAGCTCAAATCGGCCAACTAGTTGAGTCTAACATAAGGAGAAAACTAGATCAACTACCAAGCCTACCAATTTCAAACAATCCACCTAATGTCCATCAATCATCTGGATTAAATTATCAATCTAATATTTCATCTAAGAATCCCCAATTTGAAAATGCTAAAGTAACTCTTGAACTTAAAAGCTATAGGATTTTTATAGACCCATACCAAGATCAGGTGAAAGAGGCTAGTATTGATGCTAGCCAAAATAAAAATTTAGAGAAATTGATTAGTACTGAGACTAACCACATAAAAGAACCCAAGCTAGGAATTAGTACTGATGCTAGTTTTAGTTTAAATAAGATAGAAAAAGGAGAAAAGAGAATAGATGATTTACTCGAGACTTATAAACCTAATGTCCTATTCCCTTCAACCCTAGAAGCTAGTTCTTCTTACAAAAATCAAGAGGCATATAATAAAATGTCAATGGAATTATTTAAACAAGATCATATTAATTTATCTCTAAAATTAAAACCATCTTTAATCATCATTCCAGCACCCATTGAACTAAACATAACTCCTAAAACTCCATTTATGAGCATTTTAAAAAAATAAATAGGAGAAATTCTTAATAAACATGGGTCTGAGAATGGGGTCAAAAATTATGTCCCTAAAATTAACAGTGAATATATCAATAATGGAATTATAAATCAACTTTCTGAGATTAATCCAAAATCATTGGAATTTATCAATCCAATATTTGACACAAGATAGTAAGCTACATTGTGTCTGGCTGAAGACGGTAAACTTAGCACTTATTGGGAGGCAACCCAATATTTAGTTTTTATCTAATTTATCTTTTTAGTTTATTTTTTTTAGGATAATTTGAATAAGTTGGAGAGAGAGCCCAAATTTTCAAAAATATGTGTGAGACCAAAAATATAATCAGGTGTATTCTTTCATGTTCTTTATTACACTCTTTATTTTTTCTTCTCCATTGAGGACAATGTCGATTAAGTTAGAGGGGAGAAAAATAAAAATTTTAAAATTTTAAGTCCTCAAAAAAATTAGTATTTAGAATTTAGACATCTGATTATGCTTAAGAATTGAATTAAACTAAGTATTTTTTAAAAAAAATTGATGCACAGATCAGAGAATCTATGAGATATTAAGGAATCAAGTATTAAGAAAATTCAATAAAGAGTTAAGCCTAGAATATAAAAAGTTTTTCCTTGAGCATTTCTATTTTTTTCTAATAGCATCAAAGAAAAGTCTACTTTTTATAGACTTATGTAGGATAACTATACATCTCTTTATATAAAAAAAATTAAATAAAATAGTTTTCAAGTACTTCTCACTGAGTAACTGGGCCTCTTTGCCTAAGCAAGCATTGAGTTTCGTATCAAAAGGTGGGAAGGGCAAAGAAGCTCGTTGTAAAGCTAGTCTTAACTCGTAGTCTATTTGATTCAAGCTAGTAAGCCCGAGGGATATTCTATACCTAGTGTCCTAAAGTCAACTGGTTTGGGAGTCATTGGCCCAAGACTCACTACATGGATCAAATAGAAAGCTTAATGGATTATGACACTCAATAGTAATACAACGATAAATAAAAAAATAAAATAAAAAAAATATTAATTTTTCATCGAGTAATCGGGTTCCATTGCCTAAGTAAGCAATGATATTCGCATCAAAAAGTGGATAATGTGAAAATAAAAATCAATAAATGAAGGGTGGAAGTAGCAATACACTTGTTTATATGAAAGTTTAGACAAATTAAAGATAAAGGTGGGATAATTTAGAAAAAGTTCAAAAAAATTTAACGTTCTTTACTTAATTTTTCTATTGATAAGTATTAATATTTCAATGATATGTCTCACTTAAGTTCTACTGAATATCAATGGCCATTTTGAAAACTGCTTGAGTAAAATTCAAAATTCTAAAGTTAAAAAATATTTAAAACTAAATTCCTTCTTTACTCGAGGATGAGCAAAGCTTAAGTTGGGGGGTGTGATAAGTACCATAAATTTATCAATAAAAGTACTAATTTATTAATTAATTTATATTAATTTTTTAAAATTTATGATCAATTTATATATAATTTTTGAGAAATTCATATTTTTATTGATTAAAAAATAATAAAAATTAAAAAATAAAATTTTATTATTAATAGAAAGAGCTTATTTTTTTTATCATAATAAAATAAATTTAAAGTAAAATGGAGCTAAAACGGAGAAGATATGAATTTTTAAAGATAAAAGAAAAAAAATTAAATAAAAAAAAAGAAAATGGCTCAGTCGGCTCCGTAAGCCAAGCCACCATGCCAAGCCAAGCCGTCAAAGCCGATTTAGCTATAGAAGCCACCATTCGGTCCATGATCCAAGCGTGGATCGCCAACTCAGCAAACACCGACGAATCACGACGTGATACGTGGCAGACCTAGACCCTTAAAGGGTTCATAGAAATTTATCATGGCTCACAGGGCAATCTGATCTTTTCACTCGACAATAGAGGCACTGAGTGGCTGTGGTGTATGGTGCGGCCAGTCCATGCAATCCATAAGAATGGTAATTGAGCCATCGAACGACTGTGGTAGCTTGCGGTCAAGATCGGACGGTGGAGGGAGTTTCTCTACATCAGACTTCACGCGAATCACCATCTAACGACAGTGCTCAATCCAGGGGATGATCCAATGGTCCAAAATGTTTTCAACAGTGATCAAGACTCCCGACGTACGATCAGCGGCCAGATTTCCTCCATTAACGTGCGATCGGACGGCCAAAATTTAATTCAACCTGATCTGGACTGATACACATCCGATTTTGATGATTTTTGGATCGTTGGATTTCTTTCAATGGCTAGATTTCATCCAGAGTAATAGACTTCATCCAGGACTCCTTTTAGTTTGATTTTTTCTTAAATTTCTTCATATTTTGATGATTAAAGAGCTCCTTAGTCCCACATTGCCCAAAAGAAAACTCTCCAACCCTCCTAGCTCTATAAAAAGGACCCCAGGCCTCTAGAAATCAGCATCTTAGATTAAGATGAAGCTTTGGTATAGTGTAAAACTAGGCTATGGGTCAATGACTGCTTCAAAGCAATGGGTGCCGAGAAAAAGAGCTAGGCTTCTACACCATCTTTCCATCAATGCTGATCGAAAATTAGAGATCAACCTATTTTATTTTCTTTTTATTTTATGTATTTAAATTATGAACTTTTTAATATAATATTTATTTTTATGCTCTTTAAATTCATACTCTTTATTTTTATTATAATTTAATTTTTATATTTTAATTATTACTTTTTATTATATTGCAAGTAGATGCTAAAATCTAACTAGTAGATCTTAGTACCAAGTTTAAATTCCTGCACCTTTTAATTTTTATTTTTTTTTATTTTTTGACTTCACTTTTGATCCCAAAACTCTTCTCTTTTCTTTTTCTTTTGTAAAATCAAAGATTTTAAATCTAAAAACACTATCTTTCCTATGGATTCAACCCGACTCACTGCTATCTATGAATTTTTAATTATTTTAAGAAGTTGAATTAAACTAATAAACACGGTGTCTTAATGACAACATCGCATTTGTATCAATGACTGACTCGATGCTATAGTAGTATATATTGTTCTTTGATCTAAAGTGCATCGACAGTTCACCTTGAGGGTGTTATAGTTTGACTACACCATAACTCAATCTTCTAGCCATTCAAAACCCTGAGGTGTATGTTGGCTATAGCATGTTCATTATAAGAATTGCATTGCATCAATAGAAGATCTATCTACCTCGATAGATGAGGAGTAGCCCTATGATAATCATAAGATAGAGTTCATAAGCCCATGGCCATGGCAAAGTGAAGATGATAGAAAGAGTTTCTATTAGCATTTCATATTGGACTCGAATTGAATGAGTAATTCATATAACAAACATTGGGTTTGACGAGTTCACCTTAACCCTAATCCTATCGGGGCTCAAGATAGAAGACCCAATCACATAGGTAACTATACCGAAAGATTCACTTTCAATTCTAATGGATTGCCACCATATACTGCTAGGTGTCACTAGTGGATTTTGAGAGCAATTAGGATGATTTTGATGATCAATCATTCTAATTGTATGAATCAAAAAAGTTCTGATCTATCAAAAGATGTTTCGATGATGTCGATGATGGAGATCGCGATATATCTCATTATCATATAGAATTGAACCTAACAAGATCACATAAATAAGGGTTTGGGTCTAGATGTCATCAATTGAGCTAAGCCAGTTTGATTGATATGGATTAGATCCAATCAGGTTCAAGCTAATCGTGCTAACACATGATTGAGCCTGACTTTCTCCTTTTAAAATCTTTCTGATTCATCGCAATCAAGTCAAATTTGATTTGACTCATTCTTGTATTTTGAATGGATTTATTTTTTATCTAACTAAAATAAGTCCAGATCAGATTAATTATAGAAATTAAATCCATTCATAGTCAAATTGGACTAGGGTCAAAAGTTAACCTATTTAAGAGAATTGAGGGTCACCTGATCAGATGCTTCTAGAAAGTTCTTTAGAAATTATGTTGATCTAATTTTTGGATATGTGATAGATCATGAGTTATACATTGGGTGTACCAAATTTCATAATTTTTGAAGGTACCAAGCAGAGTTATGATAGAGTTTGATTTGGATCAAACTTTTAAGGGAAGAATCCTAGGCACAGTAGACTCTTCCTTATCTACTCATGCTGACACCTTTTTGAATCATTTTTGATGAAAAAAATAGATGAGATCTAGTGGTTTTTTGTGAAGAATAAGTCCTAGAGTCCTAATGAAAAAATAAATCAGTTATTTTGGTCAAAAGGGACTCTAAGTAGGCATTGGACATAAAAGTCTTTCTCACATCAAAGTGCATTCAACATAAGAAATAATTTTCCACACCCAAAGTCTACCATCGCTGATATCCCACATCCCCTCTATCCTCTCTCTTTTTCTCTTCTACAAGCCTAAAAAGTTAGGCACAAATCTAAGAAGAAGGTCCAAGGTTTTTGGCATAATATTCAGGATCTACAAGATGGTGTTCGTATGACAGACGGGCTACCTTCAGAAATAGTTTTGAAGGTTCTTCGGATCAGATTTAGATCTAATTTTTATAAAAAAGATTCATGAGGAGAAGATGTTTAGATCTTGCCCGAGTGGATATTGGTAGAGGCCAAACACATGCGTGGCTCCTTCCAGAACCTCAGGAATCAATAGGATCATTGCAGGGTAATTAGATTATCAATCAGGTACTTTAAATTAAATTTGATTTAATTTTAATTTTTTAATTTTTAATATTAGATCATCATGATTAGATCTGAGAACTCTTAGATCTAATTGGATCTTTTAAAAATTTTAAAAAAAATCTTCCTCGGATCTGATCAAATCTGCACGATCCTGTGATGAAAAATAATATTTTTTCTTCAGATCCATATAGAAATTTGATCAAGACATCTGCACCTCTGATTATTTTAATTAAAATTCTTATGATAAGAACTTTAATTATTTAGGTAGAACCTTTCCTAGCCTTTGGTGTTAGCCTTCTTGCCTATCCTTTCTTATTTTTCTTTTTATTGTGATATCGACTCGCTTTGATACCACTTATGAGAATCTAATACCAAATTATTATGGCAGAAAGAAGGAAGAAATAAGATAAGAAAAATAATTAAGTACGTAGATCAGCCTAAAGGCTCGCCTTCATGGGGCATGCAAAGCTTCACTTTGAAAGAAAAAAATAGGTACAAGAGGACAACATCCACTCTTAACTCATGGTACATAAATCTCTCTCAATTAGAAGCTACCATTACAAAAACTCTCTAAGAATTTCAAGAAGAATCTCAGAAGCTACAAGATGCTCTACCCTTACAGCCTCCTTGTTAGATGCTATGCACTTGTTGCTTCTCTCTCGTGCAAACTGCATGTACTCGACACTCTGCCAAGCTTCTCTCGATAACTGCCTGAGCCTCTCTACGTGTCGCTCATGCCACACGCGCCACTCCTCTGCTCCATGCACCTCAGCCTTTTAAATAGGATGAGAATCCTCTTCTCAGTAGTTCACAGGAGTCCTAACAAGGCTCTTTCTCCTAATATGAGTCAAACATGTCCTTGATGGAGTCTTAGAATATTTTTTGACCTTTAAATCATGACCGCAATCCTTCATGGCTATTGGGTCCTATGGTCCATGTGCAAACCCCGTAGACCCCTTGGATTAATCATAATCGAGTCCAAATAAAAAATCCCATCCTATTCTGTGCACCTCCATCGAGCCAGCTCGATCAGGGATCGAGCTGGCTCAGCTACATCTTGCCCGAACTTCTGTTTCTATCTACCTGAGAAAGTTGGCTTGATTATGGTCCGAGCTAGCTCGATCTCAACTTGAGCCAACTTGATCCTATATCTGAGCCAACTCGACTGCCTGCTGATACCGATTCTTCTCTGCTGTGGATAGAATTCAAGATGTCAAATTTTAATAATCTCCACCTCGACTCAACATTCGACCTATACCTAACTTTAAGAGCTTGTGATCCATCTCACCCTCATGCCCTAGGGCACGTCTGTTGATCATAGATGGACAAACATGGGAGTCGAGCCAGATCGCTTGATCCCACCTCCATCATGGGCTGTATCCACTCTGACCAAAGACCTGCTCGAAGAATTCTTCTATGGCAATAGAAACTTCACTCTATGATGTTGCCTCTCATCCTCTCGAGTCTTTCATCTCGTGCTCGATCCATCTCCACTTGGAGCTCCACCTCGCACTAGGATCCTTCTAGCTTCTGAAGCTCCACCTCATACTGGGCTTTCTATCAGATGGTAATATCCTCTTATCTTCTTCTTTCCCTCTAATATCATCCTATTACCGCACATGACCTTCAGGATTCCATCACCAGCTATCCATCTGTAACCATTTGAATCCAGTCTGCTCAGTAAGATAAGATTTCGTCTGAAATTAGGTATGTATTAGACCTTCCCAAATCTCCTCACCACACCATCATGTGTCTTCCAACTAACTATCCCGATGCCTTTGATCGCACAGCTCAATCCATCTGATAAATAAAAAGTGCCATCACTGCTCTCCAGAGAATCAAACTGCTCCTTTCTGCAACAAACATGATATGTGCATGCAGAATCTAAAATTCACTACTGGGAAGAACTAGATATCTCATCAGATATCTCTAGGACATCATCCTTTGACTTGCTACTGACTGTCGCTGCAGTAACCCTCGTCCAATCCTTGAGTTATGGACAATCCTTAACTCGATGCCCCAACTCATTGCAGCTATAGCATCTGATATTGCTTTGGTCCCTCATCTTGGACCTGGATCATCCTCCTCACGATCCTCTATGGCTTTGTCTACTATCTTCTGCTCTTCTAGAAATTGTCAAAGCTGAGCTGCCGCCATCTGAGCTCGAAACTGGATTCTTTCTTTTAAGAACCTTGTTCTGGAGTATCACTGCAATGACCTCGTCCATCTTGATGGTGCTCTTTTCCACTAGAAGAGCAGTTACCAAGGACTCATATGAAGGGGGAGTGATGCTAGCAAGACCAATGCCCTGATCTTCTCCTTAACCTTTTTGCTAATGCTGAGAAGGTTGGTGAGGATCTTCTGGAAGTTGGATAGATACTCCTGCATGCTCTGACCTTCATCCATCCACATCTAGTAGAACTGTCTCCAAAAGAATAGCATGCTGTGAGCAATTTTGTCATGTACAATTCATTGAGCTTCGACCATAGCACCATCAAAAAAGTCTCACCAAGTATATGGATCACCACATCATTTATTAGGTACAAGTAAATTATGCTCACCACCTGCATCTGGATCTACTTCCAATCCTTCATCTCTATGGTGGCTAGCATTTCATCGTACAAGAGAGCATTGATCAACCCATGTTCGATGAGGACATTCTTTATCCTTGCTTATCACAAGGAGAAATTGCCCTTCCCATCGAACCTATTGATCTCCATCTTGATTGTACTTGTCTTCTTCCTATTCTTCAATCTCTATCCACTACTGCAATCTATACTCCGGTACTATCTGGCTCTGATATCAATTGTTGTGATATCAACTCGCTCTAAAACCACTTATGAGGATCTAGTACCAAATTATTATGATAGGAAGAAGAAAGAAATAAAATAAAAAAAATAATCAAGTACATGGATCAGCCTAAAGGCTTGCCTCCACGGGGCATGCAAAGCTTTACTATGAAAGAAAAAAATAGGTATAAGAGGAGAACACCCACTCTCAACTCACCGTATACAAATTTCTCTCAACTAGAAGCTACTCTCATAAAAGCTCTCTAAGAATCCCAAGGAGACCCTTAGAAGCTACAAGATGCTCAACTCTCATAGCCACCTTATTGGATGCTATGAACCTATAGCTTCTCTATCTCGCGGGCTGCACGTATTCGGTGCTCTATCAAGCTCCTCTTGGTGGCTGTCTAAGCCTCTCTACGTGCCTCTCATGCCACACGCGTCACCCCTCTGCTCCATAGCACCTCAGCCCTTTAAATAGGATGAGAATCCTCTTCTCAATAGTTCACAGAAATCCTAACAGGACTATTTCTTGTAATATGAGTCAAACATATTCTTGATGGAGTCTTGGAATATTTTCTAACCTTCGGATCATAATCGCAACCCCCGTAGACCCCTTGGATTAATCACAATCCAAGTCCAAATAGAAAAATCCTATCCTATTCTATTCGTCTCCTCGAGCTGGCTCGATCAGGGGTCGAGCTGGCTCGGCTGCATCTCATCCAAACTTCTATTTCTATCTATTCGAGAGAGCTAGCTCAACTATGAATTGAGCTGGCTTGATCTCAACCTGAGCTGGTTCAATCCTATATCCGAGTCAGCTTGACTGCCTACTGATACTAATTCTTCTCTACTGTGGATAGAATTCGAAGAGTTAAATTCTAACACTTTTCTTCTTGTCTTCCTTTACAATCTTCCTAAGCCCTTATCCTAAAGCAGATCTTTTGTCCTTAATTAGGACTTGTCTTAACAGGAAAAGGAAGAAAGAAATTGGACAACTAGGAAGAGTGGTAAGAAAGAAAAAAGAGTTCTGAATTGTCTGGACACTATGGAGTGCACCCCTATTTATAATGTACGTAGCCTCCTTAATTTTCTCATGCTAATTTTCATTTAAAATCTCATGCCCATGAGCCTGTCTCACATCCCTTCAGAAGCAATCACCATGCAGAATACATAGAATTAATACAAAGAGGTGCCTTAAAGCAGAAGGACTCTTTGTAAAATTTCTACGTAAGTTTCTTCCAAAGAGTTGCAAGACTTCAATATATGGCACCATAAATCAAGATATGAGATCAGACTTAGAGGCCATCTAATGGCCTTCAAAAGGTGTGCCAAACATCAGGTGGGCATGGAGATAAGGCATGGAAAAGTAAAAGGCCCTTTCTGGAGATAAGGCATGGAAAAGTCAAAGGCCAAAGGGCCTTTGACTTGGTCTAAGAGGCACCTACAAGGGAGGGAATAGCAAGGACTCCCATCTTATCCAAATTCTAGATCTTCTATGAAGGACTTTCACCTGTAGAAGGAGTCTTCTATGCCTCCCATTAGATCTGAAGTTAACATAAAATATTTACATGAAAATAAAATGGATAAGAAGGAAAGAAGAGGCAGCAACCAACTAATGCGCCAAGAGTCAATGTCGCATAAAGTTACTCTCTACGCACAAGAGAGAGACTCTCTGTCATATAGGATTGTAGTATGTGATGCCTAAACCCAGGTCAACAAGCCAAGGGTTAACCCAATTAAGGACCAAATCTGATTTGACCTAAATTGGATTTGATTTGCCCAAATTGAAACCCGATTCGAATCTGATTCGAATTTAGGTGCTAGGGTTTGCAATATGTGCTAGCATCAACTTGCAAACATAATCTAATCCAATTAGACCCTTGATCAATTCTCTTTATATGTGACCCATTGGGTTCTACATCTAGCCAGTAGTGGATCCAGATGCAATTTGACCTAATTTGGTTAGAACTCAACCAAACCGATTTAGGTTAAAACTAGCTAATCCGATTCGATCAATTAGAACACTTTCTAATTAACAATCAAATTAAACTCTTTAATTTAATTGAACCAACAAGACAAGATTGACATCTAGCAATGTATCATATCTTTTTGAAAGATATAAAATTTTAGTAGAAATATCAAAAATAACCTTTAGTGAAAAGTTACCGTGCAAAAGGATCCTTCAATCATCCTGCATCTCGAATATGACTATTGATATGGAATCATGTTAAATCCATTTTCATATTTATTTTTCTTCCAATCATATGATAATAATTCAAATAATAAAATATTAAAAATTATTTTTAATTTTCATCATGCTTTGATCAAAGTCTTCCTGAATCATCATTTGATTTAAGCAAGTAGGATGTGATCTTCTCTTACTAGGAGTGATCGATTCCTTGTTGACCTACTCATAACCTCCATATGTAATCTACCATATCTAGATCATCCCGTACATGACTAAGTCATGATTAAGTATGAACCAAAATATGAATTTATGCATATAAGATTCTATGGTAGTCTCAGGTCAAAGAATTACATACACAACTCCCACTATGAGAATCATCTATTGACATATAGATAAGACTCCATTAGATATTCTTAAATTGGATCAATTCAGTGAACTCATTCTCTAATGAGCATCCACATCCTTGTATTAGTGTCATACATAAGTGATTGTGAAATCAATCACTCTCTCCATCAAGCATATATAGGATGTGCCAATCTTACCAGAAACATTAATCCCCAACTCAATGTTCCATCGATCAGGAGTATTTAAATTAGGATTTTAAGGCTTTAGGTCTTACAGGTATGATCTCATCATAAACTTAAAATCATAGCCCTAATTTATGGGATTTATCATAATCATAAATAATTAAGATGCAGCATATGATGAAATAAATGCCTTTATTATTTGAAAATTTCATTACATGAGTTTGGAAGATAAAAGAATAGCCCATCAAAATACAAATTTTGATTGGCTTAAGAGCATATTCCTTTCAATTTCCCACTTGCACTAAAGCCAATCGTCCTTATATTTTAATCCATGCAATCAAGGTGGCGATCAAACTGCTGCTGTGGTGGAGCCCTACTAAACGGGTCTGCTATGTTGTTCTTTATATCTACTCATTCAATGATAACATCTTGTCTCTCAATTATTTCACGAATAAGATGGAAGCATCTTAGAATATGCTTGAATTTATGATGAGACCTAGATTCCTTTGCTTAAGCAACTGCTCTAGTATTATCATAGTAAAGTGATACTGGATTCTCAATCTTAGAAACTATTGGGGATAAATTCCGCTCCCATTGAAGTCCAGTCTGATGCTTAGCCTGATATAACTGGTAATCGCAGAAGAACTTCAATCATGAATTCTTCCTCTTGGGACCTCCTCTGACAGTCGAGCTCCTTCCAAATCTCTTTAGCAGTCGAGCTCCTTTCGGACTCCTCCAGTAGTCGACCTTCTTCTGAACTCCTTCAGCAGCTGAGCTCCTTTCGGACCTCTCCAGCAGTTGAGCTTCTTTTGGATCCCCCCAGCAGATCCACATTCGAACATCTCCAACAGGCTTCCTTCAAAGACTCCTCCAATCGTAGGACTCCCAAACCCCTTTCGATCGAACTTCCGACAGTCGCCCAGAAAGGTCTCCCCTTAAATTCAGCTCCATACACGGTGCAAATCAACTCACACATGGACTGCCTTAGAGGAGTCTAAACTCCTTTGGTATTGATATAACTTAAGGATTTATCACCAACTGATGCCTACTCATCCGAGCTTTGACCATTAAGTTCCAACAGACTGGCACATCATGACAATAAACACTATCCCCCATAATAAACTCCATGTGGTCTCGAGCGGCCCACTACCAGATGGTTATGGCTGTTGCAATTAGTTTATTACAGGCTCCGTCTATAAAAGGGACCCTTTAGATATATTTTCTCTAAGCTCTCTTCTTCCTTCCAATACTCTACAACTTTTTTGACTGAGCACTTCATTTCTGTTGGTCGAAAGAGCTGACTTGATCATCGGAGAATCTTATCGAAGCCACCACCCCTGGCTATCAACGAGACTTATTTTTTAGATCACCGATAGCAACCTCATCTTCTCCGACTCTAGTACTTCTTCGGTGATAACCAGATTTTGCACCAATAGGATTGGCACTGGAAGGAGGGCCTCCTCTATCTTTTGAGGTTTCTTTGTTCTTAAAGGAGTGCTCAGTAGGGATCTCTACTTCTTCTTCTCCAGAGTCCTCCTTCCTAAAAAATATGCCTCCCAGGAAAGCTTCAACTCAACGATCAACGACCTCCATGGCTAGATCCTATCCAGATCTGCTTGCCCCTATTTCATCCCCAGCAACTCAAGCTCCACCTATAATGGTGGACGTGGAGCAGTTCAACTTGCTAGTCCAGTAGGTTTGCGGCCTCATGGAAGCAGTGTAGGCCATACGACAGCAGCAGCCTTCGATGCTGATTCGATCAAAGCAGACTTCTCCAGAACCCTAGGATCCAATTTGGGGATGGCTGAGTCAAACTAGCCGATCGATGACCTCTGAAAAGAGGAAGCAGAGGACTGAGAGCCCCTACTTTGATCATGACTCTACCCTCGGGGGGACTTTGCTTCCATTCGATTAGAAGACCTTGGAGATCTACGATCGAGAAGGTCTCCTAGATTAGAAACTATAAAAGATGAACCGACGGATCGAGGAACTCTGTCGTGCTCCCGCTCCCATGGTAATGATATCTGTACCGATCCTTCTTTCTCTCACCATATCATGTAGGAACTTATCCCACCAAACTTCAAGCTCCCTTAATTTAAGAGCTACGATGGGACTACCGATCCGGTTGACCATCTGGAGGCCTTCCGAATGATAATACTACTCCATGGAGCACTAGATGCCATTCTCTATCAAGCCTTCCCGTCCACCTTGAAGGGAGCAGCTAGGAACTGATACTCGGCCCTCAAGTCGAGTACCATCTTCTCTTTCGACCAAATGAGCCATTAGTTTGTGGCTCATTTTGTCAGTAGCCAATATCCTAGGTGAGGTACAAAATCCCTCATCAACATCAAGCAGCAAGAGAGAGAATCCATCTGAGCTTATGTCAACCACTTCAATGCAATTGTCTGAAAGTTTGGAATTTGGACCAATCTGTCACTATGGCCGTACTAAAAGGTGGCCTTCAGAAAAATAATATGTTGTTCTCCCTGGAGAAGAAGTACCCCAGAGATTTTATTGATATATTAGCTCGGGCTGAAGGCTATGCCCGAGCAAAAGAGGCCTTCAAGGCCAAAGATAGTGGAGCCATAGAAAAGTGGCGAATGGACGAGCCGAACAGGCCTACATCTGAAGAGAAGCCGAATGAGGTTCGGCCGTGCTTCTGAACTCCCTCCGAGTGCAAACAAGCTTGAGCTCATCATCTAAGATGCCCTGATAGAAGGGTACAAAGAGGCTCCCCATAGGAGATTCCATAACTACGTCCTCCTTAACACTTCGAAAACCCAAGTATTGATGGAGATTAAGGAGCAACTACCTAGACCGAAGAGGATGCACACTCACCTTGGCAAGCGTAATCCTAACAAGTACTATCTCTATCATCATGAATACGATCATGATACTGAAGAATGTATTCAACTCCAGGACGAGATCGAGGAGCTCATCAAGTGAGGTAGGCTCGATTGATTCCTGCGACGTCAGTCCGAAGGAAGAGAGGATCAGCCAAGGGCACTGTCGCAACCTGAACCACCAAGGAGGAGGGGCAACAAGGAGATTGGCCGCCTCTCGGCATCATCAACACCATCTTTGGAAAACATCGACGAGGGGAGGCTAGCGGATCAGTAGAGCCCAAAAAGAGGTGGAGAACTGAGGAGCCCATCGCTTTCACCAATGAGGATACCCAAGGAGTTCGGTTCTTGCATAATGATGCGGTTGTAATCTCTTTAAACATTGTTGACTATGATGTGCACCACTATCTAGTAGATAATGAAAGCTCTGCTGATGTTTTATTTTACGATGCTTTCTCAAAAATCTTTTTACCTAATAATTGCTTGGGATCAATGAACTCCCCATTGGTAGGCTTCACTGACGATGCTGTGCCAGTTGAGGGCATAATAACTCTAATTGTGGCTACAGGGTAACGTCCGAAGCTAGCTAGAGCACAGGTTGATTTTTTAGTTGTAAAAGCCCCATCTGCCTATAATGCTATTCTTGGCCGATTTGATTTGAACGCACTCCAAACTGTGGTATCAACTTATTACTTAAAGGTAAAGTTTCCAACGAGCTATGAAATTGGAGAGATCAAAGAAGACCAGGCCTTGGCAAGGCACTGTTACTCCATGGCCCTAAAGAAAAACCCCCAGCCCAACCTTTGCCCTATTGATGGATTGGATGTCTACAATGACCTTATGGAGGAGCGGGGTGAGCCTATGGAAGACCTCATTTCCATCCTATTGAATGATGAAAATGCAGGGCACACTGTGCAGATCGGCTCCAACCTGGGGGCTAAGGTTCGATAGTAACTCATCACCTTCCTTCGAAAGAATGCGGACGTTTTCGCCTGGGTCCCAATGGATATGCCAGGAATTGATGTTGAGGTCATGGAACATCTGCTGGCTGCTGATCCCAAGTGTTGACCAGTAAAAGAAAAGATGTGCAACCATGCTACAGAGAGGTTGAAAGCAATTGCAGAAGAAGTCGACAAGCTTCTTAAGGTCGATTCATCCGAGAAGTTAACTACCTGAGCTAGGTCGCAAGCATGGTGCTCATCAAAAAGGCAAATGGCAAATGGAGAATGTGTATAAACTTCAAAACGCTGAACAAAGCCTATCCAAAAGATAGCTATCCCTTGTCCAGGATTGATCAATTGGTGGATGCAACCTTGGACCACGAGCTCCTCACCTTCATGGATGCTTTTTTCGGCTACAACCAAATTTGGATGGCGCTAGAGAATGAGAAGAAAATTGCTTTTGTTACTGACCAGGGTCTTTACTATTATAGGGTTATGCCTTTCGAACTTAAGAATGCAAGGGCAACGTACCAGCACCTGATCAACAAAATCTTCAAGGAGCTGATTGGCCAAAACATGGAGGTATATGTGGATGACATGCTCGTCAAGAGCCAAGCTTCAATAAATCATATCATCGATCTCAAAGAGACCTTCAGTGCACTTAAGAAGTACAAGATGAAGTTGAATCCAACCAGGTGCACCTTCGGTGTGACCTTGAAAAAGTTTTAGGAATTTATGGTGTCGAGATGCGGGATTGAGGCGAACCTAGAGAAAATTTGGGCTATTTAGGAGATGACCACTCCAAAAATAATTAAAGAAGTTCAGTGTCTGACTGAAAAAGTGACATCCCTAAACCACTTCATCTCAAGATTGGTCGAGCGATGCATGTCCTTCTTTCAAGTTCTCAAGTAGCCAAAGAGCTTCTACTGAATGGCAGAATGCCAACAAGCATTTGAGGAGCTTAAAAACTACCTCAGCTCACCCCCACTATTGGCAAAATTTGAGTCTAGAGAAAAATTATTCTTATACCTAGCAGTCTCCCCAACAGCCATGGCAGCAATCCTGGTCAAGGTGGAAATGAAAGTAAAGTGGTCGGTCTACTATATAAGTCGGATCCTGAGGGATGTAGAGATTAGGTACTCTAAATTAAAAAAATTAACTTACTCTCTTCTAATTGCTGCTAGAAGACTCCGACCTTACTTTCAGGGATACTCCATAACCGTCCTCATGGATCAACCAATAAAACCAATCCTTCATCGAATGGATGCCTCCGAAAGAATCGCAAAATGGGCAATCGAGCTTACAGAATTTGACATCAACTACCAATCTCGACAATCGATCAAAGCCTAGATATTAGTAGATTTTATAGTAGAATGCACTATTCTAGATGAGGCTAAGCTTGAACAGAAAGAAATTGGCATTCCGTGGTTACAACTGAGCTCCCCCGAAGAGAGAACCGACCTTCTCAAAAGTTTTTGGGCCCTGTACATGGATGGTTCATCCAACGCTGCTGGAGCAGACATGGGGTTGGTCTTGGTTAACCCCGAGGGAGTCATCATTGAATATGCGCTATGCTTCAAATTCTCCACAACTAATAATGAGGTCGAGTATGAAGCTTTGATCGCTGGATTAAAAATAGCAAAAGAATTAGAAATAGACCGACTCCAAGCCTACAGTGATTTTTAACTGGTGATCGGATAAGTTAGCGGTAGTTACGAAGCTCGAGAGAAAAGCATGATAAAATATCAAGCTTTTCAGTATGTTCTGTATGAAGGCAAGTTGTATAAAAGATCATATTCTCTACTGCTTCTGAGATGTCTCTGACCTTCAGAGGCTGACTTCGCATTATGGAAAGTGCATGAGAGAATTTACGAAAGTCATGTAGGAGCCAGATCCCTATCAAAAGATTACTTCTGTAGGGGTACTATTAGCCGACCTTGTACCATAATTCTATAGAGTATGTCAAGAAATATCACCGCTGTCAAAAAAATATGAACATACAAAGATAGTCGGCCTCTGAGCTTACTCCACTAAATACACCTTGGCCATTCGCGTAGTAGGAAATGGATATACTTGGCCCCTTTTCAATGGCATCTGGACAATGAAAGTTCCTCCTGGTTGTGATCAACTACTTCACCAAATGGATCGAGGCCGAACCATTAGCAAAAATTATTGAAGTCAAGGTACAGGATTTCATCTAAAAGTCAATCATCTATCGATTCGGTCTACCCCAAACTCTCATAATAGACAATGGATGATAGTTTAGTAGGATGAGGTTTGCTGAGTTTTGCAAAGATCTGAATATCTTCCATCACTTCACATCAGTGGCCCATCCGCAAGCAAATGGAGAAGCCGAAGTAACAAACAGAATTCTGCTGCAAGGTATCAAAGCAAGACTTGAAAGGACAAAGGGAACTTAGGCAGATGGACTCTATCATATGCTCTGGGCATATCAAACTATCCAAAGATTGCCAACCAGGGAGACCCCATTCGGCTTAGCTTTTGGAACAGAAGTGGTCATCCTAATAGAACTCAAACTTCTATCAGCATGAGTTATGGCATTCAATGAGCAATAAAACTCATTGGACCTTAAGACTAACCTCAACTTGTTGGAGGAAAAATGAAAAAAAGTTCAAGTATGGATGGTGGCCTACAAACAAAAGATAACTCACTACTACAACTCAAAAGTCAAAGGCAAAATATTCAAAATGAGGGATTTAGTGCTTCGATAAGCAGCTATTTCACAACCTCAGAATCAAGAAAAGCTCACCCTGAATTGAAAAGGTTCGTATGAAGTAGAGGAGGTCGTCTTGTCTGAAACTTATCGCTTGAAGAAACTCAGAGGAACAACTCTCCCACAACCTTGAAATTCTGAAAACCTAAAAATGTACTATCAGTAATTTTCTTTCATTAAAACTTTTCTATTCTAATATTATTATTTTTTGATGCAAAAATTATGTGATAATGGAAAACAATAAATAACTCTCTGAAGCAACCAAAAATGGTCCTATTAGAAATAGGAGGAGGACCTCATCCTAATATGAGCAAAATCGAAGACCTCATTAAATTAAGATGAGATGAGGAAAGAGGTCCTACCAACGATCCTAATGTGCCCCTACAGCCCGTTAGAAATAGAAGGAGAACCTCGTTCTAACATGAGCAAAGTCAAAAATCTCATTAAATGAAGATAAGATGAGGAGAGAGGCCCTGTCAATCTCCCTAATGTGCTCCTATAATCCGTTAGGAACAGGAGGAGAACCTCATCCTAATGTGAGCAAAGTCAAAGGCCTCGTTAAAATAAGACGAGATGAAGGAAGAGGTCCTATTAATGGCCCTAATGTGCCCCTACAGCCCATTAGGAACAGGAGGAGAACCTCATCCTAACATGAGTAAAGTCAAAGGCCTCGTTAAACGAAGATTAGATAGAGGAAGAGGCCCTACCAATGGCTCTAATGCGCCCCCACCAACCATGTCAGGAATAGAAGAAAAATCTCATCCTAACATGAGCAAAAGCTAGGACCTCATTGACCAAAGATGAGGGGAATAGAGAAGCTCAACAACCCTTACACGTGTTCTTCCTACAACTACATGGTTACGCCAAACATAAAAGGAAGAACCCTATCTTGGTTCATAGAAGAGACCTCGGCTCAACATCCACAATAAGCATCGTGTCAAAAGATAACACAGAGACATACAAAGTAAAGAAAGTAAAGCCACGAACAAATCTCAAGTCCATGCGAAACAAAAATAACAAAAAGAGATCATTTTATTATGAAAGCAAGTTCATTACACGCAAAACATAGATCCGTGAGACCAATTACACCAACAAAAAGAAAAAGGAGAGAGAGAAAGAGAAAGGCTACCAAAATCCTAAGAAGGGTTGGACTCTTCAAACTTTGGGCTGGTGGCCATTACCAAAGATTTCTTAAGACGATCGACCTCATCCTCGAGCTCCATCCACCTCATCATGTTATCGCGAAACATCCTATCAGCTCGATGGTAATTCTCCTCAGTCTCTCAAAGCCTCCTCCTCAGGACCTCGAACTTGGCCTTCGAGACCAACTTTGCCATTCGAGCCTCTAGTTCAGCGACCTTATTCCCCACTTCCTTCTTCCTCTCCTCCTCCAGGGCTAGTGCATTCTTGAGTTCGGTCGAGATGAAATCCTCTTTCCGAAGCACACCTTGGAGACTCTTGATGTCCACCACCTTCTCCTCTGCAAGGTGCTCGACCTCAGCAATCCTCTTTTGAAGATGGCAGATCTTGGCTCGAAGGTCCTCTTGGACCTTCTGTGCTTCTACCTCCTGACGGCGTGCCCTCTTGATGTAGGCGAGCATCTAGAGACCCAACTACAACAAACGATTGATGTTAAAAAAAAAAAAGAAAAAGGAGAAGGAGAAGAAAAGAGCAGAGCAGAAGGGTCGAGCGATGGAGCAGTTACCCTGAGGACAGTTCCAAGAGAACTCCAAACGAGCTGCAGTGGATTAAGGTCGGCCATGTGGTCCACCACCTCTGGCATGGCGAACCTGTCGGTTAGATCCTGGACGATCTTAGGATTGTCAAAGGTATCCTTCCCTTGTTCATCATTGCTGCCATCCAATCTGTTAAGGCAAGCCTTGCGGGACATCTTGACGATAGCTTTCTTCTTTTTCCTTCCTTTCCCTATCTCTCCCTCGGCAGAGGGCTTTGAAGCCCAATCCCCGTTGGAAGGACTCGAGGGCACAGGAGGCATGAAGCCTGCACCAGTGATGCCAACCTCGGTAGTTAAGGCAACTTCGACGTTGGCAATGACCTTGGGTGCAATGATAGTAGAGGTAGGGATTGCGGAGCTAGAAGCACCGACCTTCATCCTCTTTGAGCTATCGCTTGACACCTTTTCTTTTCTCTTCTTGATGCAAAGCCCTTTGGTAAGTATTTCGGTGGCTTTGGTATCCATCTCTACAACAGAAAAAGAACTACGGTCAGTGGCAATACATATGTGCAAAATCGTATGAAATCGAAAAGCAAAAGGTGTACCAGTGGGGTCAAGGGGACTCAGACTCAGGTTGAACAAGGTCTATTCTCTCAGAAGGATAGGAAGGAGAGGAGTTCGGTATGCTTTGAGTTTATTGGAGAAATCAAGGTTGGCTCCGTCTAAGCTAGAAGCTCGGTGAACTGACTCTCTAATATAACCCCAAGGAGGAAGATCTAAGAGCAGGGTCGAACAATGCACAAAAAAGTACTTTTTCTTTTAGTTATGAATGAGAAAAAGGACACCTTTCAATAATCCCTTCTTGACAAACTAGAAAAAAAAGTACCACTAGTCCTTCACGGAAGGATGGTGCTTGTGAAGGAAAAAACCCAATTTCTTGGATTAGGTTCGTTCAGATCTGATTTGATCAAGAGGGATATTTCAAAAAAAAAAAAATTAAATCTAAATCAGATCTAAGACTCTTCACATCCGATTTTATTAATCTGATAAAATAAAAATAAAATAAAATAAATTAAATCTAATTTAATTATATCTTGTTATGGGTAATCCTATTATCCTGTGATGATCCTAATGTTTGCCTAAGGTTCTGGATGTAGACACTCAAGCGCCTGACCTCTACCGGTATCCACTCGGGCAAAATCTAGAGATCTTCTCCTTCTCAATCTGTACTCCAAAGATCAGATCTTGATCTGATCTTGAAGGTCTTCAAAACACCTTTTGAAGATTGGGTGCTGTCTCTTGCAGCAGTGCTGCCTTCTTCTTTCTTATCGCCTTTCTCTTACTCGGATCACACCAAACTCGAGCCCAAAGATTCTTGGGCATGGAGAAGAGAGAGAGGATCTAATGATGGCATGGAGAGAAAGGGAGAGAAGCCTTATGGCATGGGCAAAAGATAGGATCAAAATCCTAGGCACAGACAGGGTTTATATAGACCCTGCTGTGCCATGCAGTGCCACATCATCCTGACCAATCATGACTCTTCGTGCAATTAGATCTAAATCTGATTGGTGGGATGATATTATCTGATTCAATCAGATTAGAGTTCCTCACAAACCTCCTTAGATGGCACCAAGACTAGTCAAAGTTGACTCTTTGGTGCCACCCAAGTAGAATGCATAAAGCAACTGAAGTCCCATCTATATGGGACTCCAATCCTTATCCACTTTGGGCTCATGCCTTCCAAGGTGTGCACCTCTTGCCTTTCTATTATTTAGTAGGGGGACAAGGGTCAAAGCTCTCTCCTATGGGTGCATGACACATTGGTAGATGTCTAAGTGTCAAAGGTCAACATTTGACCAAAGTCCAAAGACAAGATTTAGCAGGTGATGGAAAATGGTAGGTATTGTCTCAAATTTATCTTATAAATTAAGACAACCCTTTTCTAATCTGGATAAGCTTCAGTCAGACCAAGTAAAGGTTCCTGAGTAAGCTCAAATACATTTGGCTTAGTCGGGACAACTTTTAATGATTGTTGAAGGAGAATATCAGGCTCAATCATGTGCTAGCACGATTTTCTTGAACTAATTAAATCTTATTCAAATCAATTGAACTGGGTTAGTCTAATTAATGATATCCAAATCTAAACACTTGTTTGTGTGATCCAGTTAGGTTTAGTTCCATATGATAATGGGATATATCATGATCTCTATCATCGACATCATCGAAATACCTTCCGATGGATCAGAACTTTTTTGATTTAGACAACTAGTATGATCGATCATCCAAATCATTCTAATTGCTCCCAAAATTCACTAGTGACACCTAGCAGCATATGGTGGCAATCCATCAGAATTGAAAATGAATCTCTCAGTGCAGTTACCTATGTGATTAAGTTCCTCCATCTTGAGCTCCAATTGGATTAGGATTAAGGTGATCTTATCAAACCCTAATTTCTGTCATATGAATTAATCATTCGATTCAAGTTCAACATGAAAATTCTAATAGAAACTCTTTCTATTATTTCACTCTGCCATGGCCAAGGGCTTATGGACTTGATTCTCATGATCATCATAGGGCTACTCCTCATCTACCAAGGTAGATAGATCCCTTATTGGTGCAATCCAATTTCCACAATGAACATTCTATAGCCAACATACACCTCAGGATTTTGAATGGCTAGAAGACCGAGTTATGATGTAATCAAACTATAACACCCTCAAGGTGAACTACCGATGCACCTCAGATCAAAGAATCAGACACACCACTATAGCTTCGAGCCAGTCATTGATGAGAAGGTAGACTTCCTGATGATTGCTTGAGGTGGTCATGCTCAGTGCCCTCATTCTCTAACGAGTACCTATACTCTCTCTGATGTCTCTACACCATAAACTCAAGACTCATCTATCCTAAAGAAGTGATCATACACCAACCTTCCAGATCAATCACCATCCTTATGATGATCCTACGGTCAGGAGTATTTCATGAGTTAATAATAAAAATTCATGTATTAAATTTTCAACTCTTGAAAATATGAACTATGATTACCATTAACTTAAGGAATATATTATAGACACTTTCAAATACACACTATGATAGAAAATAATCTATTTTATTATTTATAGTCAAAATTATAATTTTATCCTTAGATGTGTATTATAAGTGTTAGCCAATTCTAGCTTCTAGGGCACACATATCTAACAAATTTTCACTTGACCTAAAGCTAATTGGCTACAAATCTAAGTCCCATCTTCTCAAGGTGGGTTTCGATCTTCTATTCGCCCAACGGCTTTGTGAGTGGGTCTACCGCGTTGTCTATAGAGTTGGCTCTCTTGATCTCAACATAACCCTTCTCAAGATAATCATGGATGAGATGGTATCGCCACTTGATGTGCTTGGATTTTTGGTGAGACATCGGCTCCTTAGCAAGGGCTATAGTGCCATTGTTGTCACAATACAGAGAAATGGCATCTGATGGCATCACTCCAATCTCTGCGATGAATTTTTTGTACCAAAATGCCTCCTCCGTAGCTTCTGACACAGCGATGTATTCTGCTTCCATGGTAGAATCTACTATCACTATCTGCTTGAAACTCTTCCAACAGACAGCACCACCATTACACACAAATAGACTCCCAGATGTCGACTTTCGATCATCTATATCAGACATAAAACCCCGAGTCTGTATACTTCTGGACTTGGAGTTCTTCATTATCAAAAACCAACAACATATCCTTAGTTCTTCTCAAGTACTTAAGGATATATTTCATAGAAGTCCAGTGTTCTTCACCTGGATTCAACTGATATCTTCTCGTGACACTCACAGCATGGGCTATATCAGGTCATATACATAACATGGTATACATGAGGCTCCCTATTGCTGAAGCATAAGGGATCTCGCTCATGCATTCTATCTCCTTTGGTGTGTTGGGATACATTTCCTTGGAGAGATGAATGCTATGTCTGAAGGGAACCAAACCCTCTTGGAGTTTTTCATGCTAAACCTTTTTAGCACTTCCTCTATGTACATCTTCTGTGAAAGACCTAACATCCTATTCAGTCTATCTCTATAAACCTTAATTTCTAAAATGAATGATGCTTCTCCTAGGACTTTCATGGAGAATTCTTTAGATAACCATATTTTAACTTTGGTCAACATGGGAATATCATTTCCAATAAGGAGGATATCATCCACGTACAGTACAAGGAAGACAATATCGCTCCCACTGATCTTTTTAAAAATACATGGTTCCTCCTCATTTTTTATGAAATCAAATAATTTGATCACATCATTAAAATGAGTGTTCTAGCTCCGAGATGCTTGCTTAAGTCCATATATAGAACTTTGCAGCTTGCATACTTTATGATCAACATCACTAGATGTGAAACCTAGCGGTTGTTCTATATAGATATCTTCCTCAAGGTATCCATTTAAGAATATCGTTTTCATATCCATTTGCCATATATCATAATCAAAATAGGCTGCAATAGCAAGCAATGTGTGGATGGACTTTAGCAGAGCTACTGGCAAAAAAATATCCTGATAGTCAATGCCTTCGTGCTGACTATACCTTTTTGCCACTAATCTAGCTTTGAATGTCTTCACATTCCTATTTGCACCAATTTTTCTCTTAAAATCCATTTACATCCAATAGATACTATACCTTCTAGTGGATCAACCAAGATCTAGACTTGGTTTGAGTGCATTGAGTCAATTTCTGACTTCATTGCCTTTAACCATTTCTCAGAGTCGATATCTGATATCATCTCATCATAGGTTTTGGGATCGTCACCCTAAACCTCATTATCTATGAGGAACATTTTCTCTACTTTCTCTGAGATAGTACCTAAGTACCTCTTAGAGGGATAGAAAACTCTTTTCGATCTACAAGGTGGAGGAGGTAGTGATTGTATTGGCTTAACCTGATTTGGTTCCACAGGATCCTTAGCTCATTGCTTTTATGAGACTTTCTCCTCAAGTTTGATCTACTTTCCAATACCGCTATTTTGAATAAATTATTTTTCAAGAAAGATAGCATGCTGACTCATAATTACATTGTGGACTTCTGAAATATAGAAATAATATCCTAATGACTCTTTAGGATATCCTATAAATCGAGCTCTAAAGGACCTATAGTCTAACTTGTCTGCTTGTTGTCTTTTGACATGAGCCGGATAACCCTAAATTCTAAGATGACTCAGACTTGATTTTTTACCATGCCATATCTCATACGGTATGGTAGGAATAGTTTTAGAGGAAATCCTATTCAGTAAATATATAGCAGTTAACAGACTATATCCCCAAAGAAAATTAGGAAGGTCTGTAAAGCTCATCATGGATCAGACCATATCTAATAGGGTCCGGTTCCTCCATTCTGAAACTTCATTGAGTTATGGTATTTCAGGTGGAGTCCATTGAGAGATTATGCCATTTTGCTTGAGATAGTCAAGGAATTTCTGATTAAGGTATTCACTTCTTCGATCTGATCAAAGAACCTTAATAGATTTTTTGATTTATTTTTTGACTTTATGTCTGAATTTCTTGAACTTTTCAAAAGCTTCAGACTTATATCTCATAAGATACACATACCCATACCGAGATAAATCATCGATAAAGGTTATGAAGTAGATAAAGTTGCCTCTAGCCGGCATATCAAATGGACCACACACATCAGTATGTATTAGGGCAAGTAGATCTATGGCCCTTTCCCCATGTCCTACAAAAGAAAGCTTAGTCATTTTGCCATGAAGACATGATTCATAAATTGGATATGACTCGAAAGTAAACAGACGCAATAGCCCAATTTTCTCCAATTTGTTAATCCTATCTTTTACTATATGACCTAGCCTTAGGTGCCATAGATACCTATCGTTTGGACTATCCCTGGGTCATTTTGATCTTATGGCATTCACATTTTGCTCGATATTAAAGTAGATAATTCAATATGTAATTGATAGAGACCGTTAATGAGGAAACCACTTGCAATTTTATTTCTTTCATAAAGAATATTACAATGGTCCTTAAGAAAACAAATTACATAGCCTTCTTGTGCTAAACATGAAATAAAAATCAAATTTTTGCTTGCAGCAGGCACATAATAACAATCCCTAAGTACTAAATCTAAGCCAGACAGTA